>CM032486.1:13367909-13387908 GCA_019059595.1 Marasmia exigua
CGTCGTCTGCCCTCTGTATGTGAAGGAGATCAGTGAGGACAGCATCCGAGGGATGACGGGCACTTTTGTTATATTCTCACAGGTAAGCTTGTGCTGTGGTGTTTCAGGCCCCATTAAAACAGTAGTGACATTAAGATTGGACACTGAGACTTTGAAGGGAGTGAAAAAACGCACCGAGTAGAGAGCCAAACATGCAAGCCAAAGCCTGTGACCTGGTCAGTGTGACCGTGGACATGGACAAGATTCGGTCCATATGCGTATACGGTAAGAAGGACCATTACCTGGTGGCGGGATTAGGTAAGGATAAACGTGCGGCTCACTGCGCTACGGCGTAGTCAACCGCATGTCTACGGAACATCGCTGTACTACAAGTGCTACGACGCATCGTGCTACGAGTTGTAGGGGCGCGCGTCGTCTGACCTCTAATGTGAAGGAGATCAGTGAGGACAGCATCCGAGAGATGACTGGCACTTTTGTTATATTTTCTCACAGGTAAGAATAAGCGCGGGGAGGCTCACTGTGCTACGACATAGTTTAACCACGTGTCTACGGACCATTACTGTGCTACGAGTGCTAGGACGCTAGGAGCTGCGCGTTGCTTTAGTTCAGAAATAAATATTATGATTTGGAATTTGGTCGAAGTACTCCTACTAGTTACTTCTTATGAATAATATCACTTCAATGTGACAGTAATAGGTAAGTAAGATACTTATCGATAAAAAATATTTGCTGGCTCCTAGGTTGTTTAGATTTACCAAAAAAGTTCGGGCATGTGTTTTGCACGAAATGAGAGAAACACCCATTATATTATGACAGAAACAGCATCCGCTTGGAGTAAACACACCGCCTTTCATTATTGTCCCTCAAAGGAGCACCTTAGTGTTGGATTTGTATCCACCCCGTATCAAAAATTTTGTCATACATCCATTTGGGTAACTCCACTGATGTTATAGCGGCTTTTTATCCTCAATTCTTCTTTCAGACCGTGGGAAACCTTCTGGTGTTCATCCTCGGAGATCTGCTGCCGTTCAACACAGTGCTGTGGATTCTTCTAGCCATTCCTCTTCTCCATTTCTGCATCCTTCTACGGCTGCCCGAAACGCCTTCATACCTCATCAAATGTGGGAAGAATGAGGTAAAGAACTTAACTACTATCTACCATTGTTTCCCTCGCTTGCATTAGGGTGATGAGATGATAGACCTATCGATTCAGGGGTTCGATCGATGGCGGAATTGTGTTATTTTTTTGTGATCGTAGGCTTGCATGTATAATAATACTCATACATTGACCTGATTCCGTACTTGTGTTACGGATATCAGACGACAAAGGAATTACAAATACACCGTGCTTTTTTTATTTTTTTATCCTAGAGGCGGACAAACGAGCAAGCAAACCACCTGATGGATAGTAATCAACCGTCTTACGGCCGCATTCAGAAACGTCATTTAAGCTAATGTTCATAAACTTTAGTTTCGGTAGTCTTTATGCGTATCAAAATAAGTCTTTGAGATACCACGCTGTGCAGTGCCGATTCTGTTGGTTTGCCTGCGCTGTAGGCATGTTGATTTGGGTGAAGGAGTCTTGTTACCTGTAGATGGCTTCTGATTTCTCTGTACCCTAGTCTCTCTAGGGTCTTTAAGAGAAAAGAGGTCAGATTTGTTGGCCTAAGCGCTTTCGCCTGTGTATAGTCCCCTCTGCCCGGTTTTGGGATAAAAATTATTTTTACTTCTCTCCAATTCGCATCGTCAAACGTCGGGCAATTATGACAACAAAGGGAATGTTAATAGTAATTTAACTTGATGAAATACCTACTTAGTTAAAAGCTAGGTAAATATATGAGGTAAGAAGATAAAAGCGATCAAACTACGTACGTAAAAACCTACTTTAATTATTTTAAGTAACTATCTAGGCTCTTGGCCCTCTTTCATCTTTTGATCAAAGAGGAGAGAGCGCCTAACTACTTTAGGTATCCGCCTTACCTCGTGGGAGAGTCACGCTTCGGCGAGTGTCCATGAGCGGCGGCAATCGCTTACCATCAGGTGATCCGTCTGCTCATCTGCCACCTATCACATAAAAAAAGAATCGATTAATTTAAATTTACTTATATGTATATAACCTACTAATGTATATAACGTAGATACAAGGAGTGTTACGGCCGCACTCAGAGACGTCATTTAAGCTAATGTTCATAAACTTTAGTTTCGGTAGTCTTTATGCGTATCTATCAAAATAAGTCTCAATATTTTTTCTTAAGTAGCCAACAAAGTTAATCAACGACCCTGAGTGTGAAAGTTAGGGAGTTAGGTAGGTAGGTACTTACATCCTTCTAAATACGTTTATTCTCGTCTTTTCGAACCACTTTTTTCAGAAAAATACTTCTAAAATCGCAGAAAAACCTTTTCTATGGCCCATAGGTAGAAATAAACAATGTCAACAGCAAATTTGACCATCATCATCATCTTAGCGATTGATTCGGTGGGTAGGGCCAAAACAAGCCGCGCGGGCTGATGCAATTTAAAGGTTTTAAATTAGTGTCTAGTGTTTTTTGTGTGCAAATTTGGTGTTTATTTGTGCAGTGTAGTGCCGCAAAGTGATCCTAATAATAAGAATCGTTGGATTGTATCGTTTTTAACACTGCTATTGTGTGTCGAGTGCGTTATCTCGTGACAACTTGCTTGGACCTAATAGAGTCTTAAAACCCGCGATTGCTTTTAGAGTGATATCTGCTGAATCCGTAGGTCGATAAAACGTAAAACACCGGCGTTGTATTGAGTGACTGTGACATTGACTGACTTCGACGGTTGACTACCTAGGGGAAATACGTACAAAATGACATATATGGACATGTTAATGAAAACAAATATTTCTTCCCAAGGAACATATTGTCTAATCTTAGAAAAAAAAATCACCTATCCATACAAAAGTGATTGGATCAGAAGACCTTGTTCCTTCGGGAAACCGTTTTCAACGAATAGTGTGTCCAATGATCGGAGTAGGTAGAGCTATTTGGGGTCAGTGACCGCTAACATAGATGTTAATATGGACATGTTCCGGGATTCTAACTATGATCCCGGGATTAAAATAAATATTTTTTTTATTTTAGAGTTAAATATATTTAACGCATTTTAATAATGAAAGGGCTTATCCATAAACGTTCGACACCACCATGTTTACTTACGGTGTGTTCCTTTCTATCTAACCTACGTATCTTGAATTTCGAAAGAACAAATAAGTAAAACTTTTTTGAATGGACAACATTTCATATTTTTAACATTTCCATATTGGTTTTTTATATGAAAATAGACATAAAATTAACAGACCCATATTTTTTCTTTTTTCTAAATTTGTCCATTTTCATCCATAAATAATTATTGAAATTCTTTATATTCTAAATAGACGTAAGCGCAAAATGACGTCATCGGACGGCTGAATACAGCGATATTCCTTTGCTTATCATTGTTTTAATAAAAAAAAGGTAGGTACTACTGTCAAAGGTAAATAATACTAGTGTTAACATTGTCAACGTCATTCATTCATTCAACGTTGACAAGTTGTCTTTTTTTTTGACAGTTGCATGTCATGGGTTCGTAAATTTAAAACTTTAATGTGCTAAGCATAGAAATATCTTACATTCTGCCGTCCGATGACGTCATCTTACGTTTTTTAGTTTTTAATTTTTTTCTCAGTAAATAAGCAATGTAAAAAATGAATAAATATATATTCGAGCAGCGGAAAAGTAAATAAAGAATTGGTATTTTTTGTTTCAGAGCTTAGTAATTTTGAAATGTTGTCCATTAAAATGCATCACAAGGCGTTTGTGAATAGCTTCGTAAGGCTGATGCTCGTGTATAAATGAAAATAACTGTTAATAGTATAAAGTATATCTTTAATCCCGGGATTCCCGGGATTCCACGCATGTCCATATTATTTGAAAAAATCGCTAGTACCAAAAATAGCTCTACTTACTCCGATCATTGGTAATAACGAATAGCGCCCTACATAGGGAGTAAGACGGTTAAAAAAGCACGGTTTTTTTTTAGTAATAGGTAGGCAGACAAACAGACGGATCACCTGATGGTAAGCAATTGCCACCGCCCAAGGACACCCGCGACACCAGTGGAGTCACAAGTGCGCTGCCAACCTTGAAACCCCCCCTATCCCCCGGATTGGGCTCCCGGTACCCTCACTCACGCAGCGAAATACAGCACACTGCTGCTTCGGTTTTCTGTGAGGCCGTGGTATCACTCCGGTCGCGCCGGCCTATTCATGCCGAAGCTTGGCTATCCCACGGTAAACGGTGTATATATTATAATACTTAAATACTTATATAATATCACACCCAGACACTGAACAAACACAAGTGTTTATCACACGAATGTTTATCCAGGGTGGGCATCGAACCCACCCTAACGACTTGGTGTATGTGTAAGTATCCTGTAAGGGGTGCCTCGGTGGCGCAGTGGTTAGTGGGTTGCACTTTAATGCGATGGCTGCGCAAGAGGTCCCGGGTTCGATCCAGGGACCAAAAAACCCCCTTTCAGAGTTAAGCCTATCGATAGGATAGCTCTATTGTTAGCTTACTAATTTAATACGGTTACCCTATTGACTGTATAACCTTATTGATAGGGTAACAACCACTTACCGCATAGTAAGGGTTACACTATTGATTGTCTAACTCAATCGGACCAATCGGCTGCCGCAAGGTGCATAATATTGATTCAAATGTTTTGCGCGTAGAGATTAGAATAGCTTGGTAGAATTCTAAATCCCTATTTTTATAAGGTTAGCCTATTATAGGGTTTTCCGCGATATTAGTTCTTACCGTAATAAATGGGTAAGCATATTGATGAGGTAAGCCAATGATAGGCTTACCTTATTGATAGGGTTTTTTATTAGGCTGGCTAACTTTCCATTTTTATTTTTTTTCGTTTTTGACCAACTATTGGCCATAGGGACAGCCGGGAGCGCCGGGCTGAGGCAGACGCATGTGTGTGTAGTGCCTGTGCTGGTACCCCCGTACCACGCGCCGGCGAGCCTCTTCCTTGGAGAGGAGGAAGACGCGCCTCTGGTCGCCGTATCCTTCCCATCCTTGCCCTTCTACGAGCGTTCGCGAGAGGGTCCTGCTCCCTCAGACGCTCGGCTGCCTCTTTTTGGGACATTACGTCCTCACAAAAAGAGGCAAAGGCCGTAAAGGCCCGTTCGTCGGCGACCATCGCCTGAACTATACTAGGGAGCGATAGGTCGTTCCCAACAACGCGCACTGGCGCAGCTGATCCCAAGATCCGCACACGGCCAGAGTGTGTTCGGCGGTGTCAACATCGGCCCCACATGCGTGACAGCACGGGGTTTCCTCTCGTCGGATACATCTTTGGGATGGCTCAGCCAAATACCAGCTTGAGGCGTTAGAGAGTATTGAGAGAAGGGCCAAGAGGCTAAATGGCGACGACGACGAGAGCTAAGAGGCTACAAAGCCTTGAACACCGACGCAAGGTAGCAAGCTTATCGGTCTTCTATCGGATACATTTTGGAGAGTTGGCCACGGAACTGTACAATGCCATTGGAGCATCTCCGTTCTTCCACTACTCCACCAGGCAGACCCTCAATCGACACCGGTACATGGTAGAAATACCAAAAGTCCGCACAAAGAGGTTTGAATCCTGTTTCCTTATTCGTACTGCGAAACAGAATCAGTTGCCTGAAGAGGTGTTCCCTAGAGGCTACAATTTGGGGGTTTTCAAAGCGCGAGTTAATAGGTATCTTCTAGGTAATCGTGCTACATCTTAGACCATATTATCACTTACCATCAGGTGAAATATGGTCAAACGCTTACCTATCTACAGTAAAAAAAAAAAAAAAATACGGTGTGGAACTTACCAATTTACTAGTGTACCGTCACCTTAAGAAAAAATATTGACACTTATTTTGATACTCACAAAGACTAGCGATACTAAAGTTAATGAACATTAGCTTAAATGACGTCTCTGAGTGCGGCCGTTAGTTGTGACTTTGTAATTGCCTATCAGTTTATTCCCACGCGGTCAAAGAGAGGTGTACTTTTTTCCGATTGTTTTGTTTTTCCCATAATAGGTAGATGTATTGCAGAACGTTGCAAAAGGTACATTAGTGTCTAATACTACCTATACACGAGACGATCCGTTTAGATCAGTGGTAGTGAACGCTGCCTCTGGTGCGAGGGTTGCGGGTTCGATCCCCGCTCAGTACAAACATTTGTGAGCATTAATATGTCTGTTTGTATTGGCATGGGTGTTTTCTATGTAGTTACAAAAGAAAAGTTTTAAATATATATATATATATATATATATATATATATATATATATATATATATATTGTATTTTAACACACAAAAGTAGGTACCTAGCCTAAAGTGAAATAATTACTTAGCCATACCTAATGTGTCTATATCAAATGTTTCTATGAATGGATTGTAATGCTGGTAACAAGGTGACGCCAATATCTACAATTTTATGTTATATAAGAAGCTTAACCAGCTGTCAATACTCTAATAGGGTATTTAACTAAACTCGATATTTTACAAAATATTGATATTTTATCAAAATATAAGTAAATATGTGCCAATAGCAAAAAATCTCACGTCAAAATATAACGTCTAGCCGGTTTTATGGTCATTCAAAGATTCATGGGCAAGTCCATTTTAAAAGTATGAAATTATTAAAAAATAATTATACCATTTCATAACCCATACAATCTGCACCAGCTATCATAATAGAACCATTGACATAAACGAAACATTTGATATAGCTACCATACAACATTCGTATGAAATGCATACAAAATACTTGTTTGTGACGTCACATCTTAGTAGCCATTTGTATGGAGCGTTTTGGGTTTGCCCAAAATAATGTGATTTTAATTTGTGATATCTCTGGTGGTTTAAATGAGAATCAAGTAATTCTTTCAACGATGTTTCTATCATTGAGAGGTCTTTTGATTCATCATCATCATCATCATTTCAGCCAATAGACGTCCACGGCTGGACATAGGCCTCCCCCAATGTTCTCCACACAGATCGGTCCTGTGCCTCCCGCATCCAATGGATTCCCGCGATCTTCACCAGATCGTCGGTCCACCTTGTAGGAGGCCTGCCACGGCTGCGACTTCCTGTACGTGGCCTCCACTCGAGGATCTTTCCGCCCCAACGGCCGTCTGTTCTCCTCGCTATGTGCCCTGCCCATTGCCACTTGAAGCATGCAATCCTTTGGGCTACGTCTGTGACCTTAGTTCTCCTGCGGATCTCATCATTTCTGATACGATCACGCAGGGATCTTGATTACAAAAAATAGTCAAATACAGTATGTATTGATACATTGCCTATTAAAATGAACAGCACATACTCAAAAGCCTTTAGAATTTGCAAGCAAACGCAGGCGTCTAAGTGTAATTATACTGCAAGAGTGAAGCATCGTGTAATTAAACAATTACATGTAATTTCATAGACAGTTGGCTCGTTTGCGCACAATCACTGTATTTGTGTATTACAGTTTCATGATGACTTACTTGGTAAGATGTAAGGAATATTACTGAAGAACTTATCAGGTCATCCATTAATTGTCTCACATGCTGGGGGAGGAGGGGGGAAATAAAGTCTTCCAGTCGATGTGTGTGTGAAAAATCCTAAACAATTTTTCTTTTTTTGTCTTAATATCATTCATCATCATCAGCCCATTTAAGTCCCCGCTGGGGCACGGGCCTCCCTCAATCACATGAGGGGCAATTGCCATACTCACCACGCTTGGCAGGCGGGTTGCCGAGGGTTTTGATATGAATGCAGAGTTTTCCTTCTCTGGGTGATGATGATTATGCCAGCAGCTTTACCTTAGTCGCCTTTTACGACACCTCGGTAAGAGTGAGGGTGGCCTATTCTACTCTGCCGCGGACCACACGGCAGGCTTAACAGGCTTAATATCATTACATTAACTAAACTATTGATGGCGTCACTGGGGGTTCCCTTTTCTTAGTTAATATGAATCTTATAATCACAACAATAAGAACACCATTTCCCCTTCCTCCAAATTGGACCTCCGGCTCCCTCACTTAGCGAAAAACAGTATCAACAAGAGGCCGTGGCATACGATTGAGCCGGCGCATTCATGCCGAAGCGTGGCTCACCCATCGTGAGGAAACCTGCACGTTTAGGATAGTTTTTGAAACGTGTAACCATGATTCAGTTGGTCTGGTTCCCCTGTTAAAGGGTTGCGAAGGTCAGACGGTAGTCGCTTTATTGTAATTACTAGACTCCTCAAATCCTGAATCATGGTCTAAGCGCACCCTGGGCTTCAAAGCGACAGCTTTGAACACAACCGGGAACGGGCAAGGAGGAGAGGACTAAGATTAAGTATATATCATACGACCTAGACGTGGGACAGCCACGCTTCGGCATGAATGCCGGCTCGACCGGAGAGATACCACGGTTTCACAGAAAACCGGCGTGAAGCAGCACTGTGCTGTGTTTCGATGCGTGAATGAGGGTAACGGAGCCCCAATCCAGGGACAAGGGGGGTTTAAAGGTTGGCAGCGCACTTGTGACTCCACTGGTATCGCGCGTGTCTATGGGCGGCAGCAATCGCATACCATCGGGCGATCAGTCTGAATCGCATAAAAAAAAATGAATACCTAACTTGATTTCGTTTTTGCAGGAAGCTGTTAAAGTGCTGACCTGGCTCCGGTCCCTCCCGGAGGCCGATAAGTCCATTAGTGAAGAAGTAGACCGACTTACCATTGAGCAGACTACCAGTGACCTGAAGTTCTCCCCATCATTGTTATGTAAGTTTTTTATACAATGATATAATAATATCCTCCAACCGATTTCGGCTAATGCGGCCAATCTCAACGATCAGCCACTTACGCAGTATATATCATAGTGCTCAAGTGTATGCGCAAACACAAGTGCACTCTCTATTCCCTTGCCCTCATATTCCGATGGGACACCAGTGTGACACGACCGAAGAGGGAGATCGGGCGCAGGTGCTTTCAGAGGCGCGGAGGTACAAAACCGCCAACTTATAGACTCCGGGCTGACACTGAGAATATCTTAATTGCCCAGTAGTGGGACTATTCGAGCTAACAAAAAAATATATGTTTGAGGTTTTCGGGATGTGAACGATAAAAAAATAACGGCGTAAAAGCATCTCACGGGCCAGTATGGTTGTGCCAACGAAAAACTGCAACGTGGGCTTTCCTTTTTAAGGTGACGGGTAGGGCACACGACGTTAATCGATTTTAATTTTTAGCTACTAAACCTGATCCATTTTAAACAATTTCGGGGTTACAATATCTCGGCACGCCGTGTGGTCCCCGGCAGAGTAGAATAGGCCACCCTCACTCTTACCGAGGTGTCGTAAGAGGCGACTAAGGTAAAGCTGCTGGCATGATCATCAGCATCCAGAGAAGGAAAACTCTGCATTTATATCAAAACCCTCGCCAACCCGTCTGCCAAGCGTGGTGAGTATGGCAATTACCCCTCATGTGATTGAGGGGGGCCCGTGCCCCAGCAGTGGGGACTTAAATGGGCTGATGATGATGATGATGAATATCTCGGCAAACACTTGTAGGTACTATTTATTAAATAACCATGCAGAAATTTTGGGTCCGTTTTTGTATGCGAAAAATTGATTCGCGCCAAAAGTGGCTGCTTTTGCCGAAATTGTTTAAAATAGATCCGGTTTTAATGTAGAAATAAAAGCTAATTTGAGTAAAATAAACAGATAGTTTTATTGATTTGAAAGGATTACACATTTATAATATGTATCGCGGAGCAGAGATTAAACCAGAGAGAGTTTGACGTTTTGCGAGAGGAATAGTGAGGGGGCAATGTACCAACGTATGGTATGACTAGGGATGGGGGTCACATTGCTGGCATCAAAGTGGGCGCTGGTGTTCATTCATTCCGACAGGTTTAGTAGCTAAAAATTAAAATCGATTGGCGTCCCTAGTGTGCCCTCCCCGCCACCTTAACCCCCGACGCAAAAACGACGGAGTGTTATAAGTTTGACGTGTCTGTGTGTCTGTCTATGGCATCGTAGCTCCCGAACAAATGAACTGATTTTGATTTTGTTTTTTTTTTTGTTTAAAAGAAGAATAAGTTCTGATGATGTTCTTAGCTATGTTGGATAAAAATCGATCCAAGATGGCCGCCGTCACAAAGATATGGATTGTATGTTTTAACACAACTCCCACAATATGGGTATCATATAAGAGGGCTTGAGTAGCAGAATATAATTATTGTGACAACTTTCAAATCCAAGATGGCCGCCGTCGAGGGTTTTTCAAAATTTTCAATTTAATTTTTTACTTACCGAGGCGAGCCATCCTCCTCATCTTAGCGTGTAATTCCCACTTGCTTCCAAATCTGTCGCTCTGGAGTCCGGGGGTACGCTTGGACCATGATCCAGGATTCGGGAAGTCTGGTAATTACAATAAAGCGACTGCCGTCTGACCTTAGCAACCCTTAGGCAGGGGAACCAGACCAACTGGATCACGGTTTTTTTTATGTGACAGGTCGCAGACGAGCAAACGGATCACCTGATGGTAAGCGATTGCCGCCGTCCATGGACACCCGCGACACCAGTGGAGTCAAAAGTGCGCTGCCATCCTTAAATCCCCCTTAATCAGGATTGGGCCTCCGGCACCATCACTCACGCAGCGAAAGCCAGCACAGCGCTGATTCACGCCGGTTTTCTGTGAGGCCGTGTGTGAATCATTATTTTAATAACCACAATTCTTGAGAAAATATCCAAAACTTGCAGGTTTCCTCACAATATTTTCCCTCACCGCCGAACTGATGGTAGATGCACATAGATTTGTATACCTCAGGTGCATGCTCGGATTCGAACCACCAACCTCATATGTAAGGCGGGTTCTTATCGAGTGAGCTACTCTCATTGAAAGATCCAGTGTGCACTGTGTTCATTGAGCTACCATGCCTCTTATTACATAACAACAATAGCAAACAGATTTATTAGCCATTGATTTCGACTCATTCGAGCCATTGATTTCGAAAGGGGTGTAAGGGGTCCCGCTCAACATCTAACGGGGCCTAAGTCAACCTCACCTGCACGTGGCGCACCCTGCTGCACAACGGAAGAGGCTCTGGCGTTCCCCACCAACCCGCACTGGGCCAGCGTGGTGGGTGTAGGCCCAAACCCCCCCTATGTTTAATAAAACAAATAAAAGGCCCCAAGTGCCCGGCGGTACCGGAGGCCGAGCCAGCGGCCTTTTCAATCTGATCCAATACTCACTACACTGTTGTCATGGGAGATTTCAACGCAAGGCTAGGCAAAAAGGGCGATGAGGAGTCGAAAGTGGGGCAATTCGGATCTGGAATCCGGAACCACCGAGGTCAAATGCTAGCCGAGTATATGGAGAGGGAGGGACTCTACATGATGAACTCCTTCTTTAAAAAACGGCTGCATCGTAAGTGGACCTGGGGAAGTCCGGATGGCGTTACAAAAAATGAGTTACATCCGAAAGGTATCGACTGATGAAATCTACGCTCCGCCCTGTAGCCATACAGATTCAAAACCCCGAGAGCTTTCAACTCGATCTGGAAAATCGCTTCGATTGCTTAGAGAGCTGCTCAGACGTGGACATATATAATGACAGGCTCGTGGAAGCTGTTCTTACGGCGGGTGCAAAGGTCTTCAGACCCAGCCGTACGAAAAAAGCCAGTAAAATCTCGGAGCCAACTCTTAAGTTAATGGAAGAAAGGCGGAAAATGGTTCTGCAAACCTCTGATGAAGCTCGTCAACGACGGCAGCTCAGCAAGCGTATCTCCAAGTGCCTGACCCGGGACATACGCCGATTTAATACAGAACGTATTAAAGAGGCTATAGAGCGGAACAAAGGCTCCAAAGTGTTCGCCAGAGACCTGGCTATTGGAGAGAGCTTGCTGACCAAGCTGAAAACAGAGGATGGCAGAATCGTCACGTCACGTCCAGAGCTTTTGGCTGAGATCGAAAACTTTTATGGACAGCTTTACGCGACATCACGCGCACCTGTCATTCAGGCCGTTGAGCGAAGAGCCAAATTAACCCGGCACTACACCGAAGATATCCCGGACGTTAGCCTATACGAGATTGTCATAGCTCTCAAACAGCTTAAGAACGGTAAGGCACCGGGTGATGATGGAGTCACAGCGGAGCTTCTGAAAGCAGGTGGACGACCTGTTCTTAAAGCCCTTCAGAGGCTTTTCAACTCCATCATCACTGAGGGAAAGACACCCAAAGCGTGGCACTCTGGCGTGGTGAGGCTTTTCTTCAAAAAGGGAGACAAATCCCAATTGAAGAATTACAGGCCTATCACGCTGCTGAGTCACATATATAAGCTGTTTTCGAGAGTTGTGACGAATCGTCTCGTACGCAGGTTCGACGACTTCCAGCCTCCCGAACAAGCTGGATTCCGAAAAGGCTTTAGCACCATAGACCACATACATACGCTGCGGCAGGTTATACAGAAGACCGAAGAGTATAATCTGTCATTATGCTTAGCGTTTGTGGACTATGAGAAAGCCTTCGACTCTGTCGAGACCTGGGCCGTGCTACAGTCTCTCCAAAGGTGCCGAATAGACTACCGATACATACAGGTGTTGCAGTCATTGTACGGAAAAGCCACAATGTCAGTCCGTCTACAGGACCAGGAATCAAAACCCATACCTCTCCGGCGAGGTGTGAGACAGGGCGACGTTATATCGCCGAAACTGTTCACCACTCTGTTGGAGGACGTGTTTAAACTTCTGGACTGGGATGGACTTGGCATCAATATAAATGGCGAGTACATGACGCACCTTCGATTCGCTGATGATATCGTAGTCATGGCTGAGACCTTGGAAGACTTAGGCAAAATGCTCGACGACCTCAATAGAGTCTCCCAACAAGTGGGTCTGAAAATGAACATGGACAAGACGAAAATTATGTTGAATTCCCATGTCTTACCCACTCTTGTAAAGGTTGGAAGCTCTACACTGGAAGTTGTAGACGAGTACATCTACCTCGGACAAAAAGTCCAGCTTGGTAAGTCTAACTTCCAGAAAGAGGTCGATCGACGAATCCAACTCGGTTGGGCAGCGTTCGGGCAGCTACGCAGCATATTTTCGGCAGATCTACCGCAGTGTCTCAAGACGAAAGTCTTTAATGCGTATGTGTTGCCAGTGATGACATACGGAACCGAAACGTGGCCGCTTACAATGTGCCGGTTAAGGAGGCTCAAAGTCACCCAGAGAGCAATGGAGAGGGCTATGCTCGGAGTCTCCCTGCGTGATCGTATCAGAAATGATGAGATCCGCAGGAGAACTAAGGTCACAGACGTAGTCCAAAGGATTGCATGCCTCAAGTGGCAATGGGCAGGGCACATAGCGAGGAGAACAGACGGCCGTTGGGGCGGAAAGGTCCTCGAGTGGAGGCCACGTACAGGAAGTCGCAGCCGTGGCAGACCTCCTACAAGGTGGACCGACGATCTGGTGAAGATCGCGGGAATCCATTGGATGCGGGAGGCACAGGACCGATCTGTGTGGAGAACATTGGGGGAGGCCTATGTCCAGCAGTGGACGTCTATTGGCTGAAATGATGATGATGATGATGATTTCGACTCCTCGTGTGTTCGTATCCTTGGTGTCGATCAATCCAATAGGGAATTCTCCTATTTTTTATAATATTTTTTAATAATGCTCATATATATCAGATAATCAAGCATTATTTTTATTTCTGCAAAATATGCCTGCTAAATGTTATAAAAAAAATATCAAAAATTTGACGTAAAATATACGCGCATGACGTCACTATAACTAAATCAAAGGGCATTGAACTAAAATTGAGAAATGTCAAAATGCTAAAGTTTAATTTCAATGAACGTTGTAGGTAAGTAAACAAAGATGTCAAAAAGATGTTTTAGTATAATGACGTCACTACATGGCGGTCGGCGTTTGAAATCACTTGACATACAGATACTAAAACCTCAATTTTGATTTTGAAAAATAAAATTATCTTAGGATTTCATGGGAAAATAACGTTATATTTGCATTTCCCGTGATGAAAATTATACAAGTAATATAATTTCATAATTTATTGTTGATAGATGAAAATGGCCTATTCCTAGGTCGGTCCAAAATTTGAAGGTACCAGAGTTTTTTTTGTGTCTGATTCTTGAATCAGACACAAAAAAACACAACCGAAGGGAGGTACAAGACCTCTAACGGACCGCACAACGTTTAGGAACGTGTAGGATAATTTTTCAGATAAAAAAAATTATGTGATAGGTGGCAGACGAGCAGACGGATCACCTGATGGAAAGCGATTGCCGCCGCCCATCCGCGACACTTCCTTTCCCTTCTTTCCTCCGGATTGGGCCTCCGGTACCCTCACTCGCGCAGAATTGATGAAAAGAAAAAAGAGTAATTTACAAGTTTGGTTTGCTTCAAGAATACAATAAGGTCTGATCTCTATTAGGTATAATATAAACCTTACGATTCGAAATAAAATTATAGTCTTGTGACTCTTTTCTTGATAATGGAGGTATAACACATCTTATTGGGTCTAGAAAAAAAAACGGCATTTTCATACATTAACTTTACATATTATGAATGATACATAAAAACCTTCCTCTTGAATTACACTATGTAATACAAAAAACGCATCAGAATCCATTGCTTAACACTTTCAGCGGAGCAACGTTATTTTTTTAAAGTAATTGCGGCATAACATATTATCGCGTCGAAATAAATTATACAATCACACGCGAAACGTACTATGACGCTCGCCGCCTGTACTAAAATCTATGAGCGACGTCATTGCGCCGTATCGCATCGAATTCCCATACCTCTAGCGCCACGGCACGTACATTTTTTTACCCTCATTGTCAACGGAGCACACACACATGTAAATTTATTCGCCTACACATATACACAACGTCAAGATACGTCTCGCAATTATCAGAAAGGTAAAGCAGTACATATATTGTATCGTGTCTCTCCCACATGTCATTATTGCCGAAACTAACTGAGATTACTGTGAGCGCGCATATGTGTGCGTAGCCTGTTTAGCTCGCAAAGTGCGTAGTAGTCCTTGTATGTAATGTTATTTTGTCATGAACAACGTGTATAGACGTCAATTATATTTGTATGAAAAATAATTGTGTCACATACAAAAAAAATAAGCATGGCAATCTGCTCCGCTGAGAGTGTTAATAATTATAGTTTCAAAAATCTTTGATTCTTTTTTGTTTTATACAATAATATACAGTCAAAGATCGAAAAGGTTCATCAGTTTTCAAATTGATTCGTTTGATATGCTATGAGCACTTCGTAAATTTACCTTTCGTAAATTTGTCAGAATAATACCTGTTGCACAGAAAATTATGCTTAACTGTTAGATCAGAACGTTCAAATTTGCTTGTAACAATATTGATTCCTTTTGATGTAAAGAAAATTTAAAGAAGGTTGGCAGATCTTTTTAAAACGGTATGTTGGTATAACTGATGCTTGCCGTGCAAGCGAAAATTAACCTTAGGTTAAAAACCTTAAGGTGACGAGCCCTTTTATTCTCTGTACCGTACCCAGTAAAAGACCAAATTGCAAACAGATTTATTAGCCACTGATTTCGACTCCTCGTGTGTCCTTGGAGTGGTTCAATTACTCTCAATTCTCTTCCGATAGTTCGCGGGGCGAGTCAGAAGCCGCAGTTCAATTGGCTGGTCAGCTGGGGTTCAATTGAGCCATTGTTTTTGTTTTCCTAGACGTGTGAATTGGTTTGCATCTCATGTTGGTGTGTTTTTTTTGACACACAAATCAATCCAGTGGCGAATTTACGTATTTGCCGCCTGTAGGCTGTTTGGCCGTGTGGTCCCCGGCAGAGTAGAATAGGCCACCCTCACTCTTACCGAGGTGTCGTAAAAGGCGACTAAGGTAAAGCTGCTGGCATGATCATCAGCACCCAGAGAAGGAAAACTCTGCATTTATACCCTCGCCAACCCATCTGCCAAGCGTGGTGAGTATGGCAATTACCCCTCATGTGATTGAGGGAGGCCCGTGCCCCAGCAGTGGGGACTTAAATGGGCTGATGATGAGGCTGTTTGAACATTTGCCGCCCCTCTGACCTCTGCAATTCAATATCCTATTCGGTGTTGAAACACTGGCCCCGTGTGGTTCCGACACTCTCTCTTTCTTCCATGACTTAGTTTAGCGTCTAGTCGAAGTCACGGGAGAGCCAAAAGCTGGCAGCTACCTCGCCCAGCGAATTTCCATCGCGATCCAGCGGGGTAATGCTGCCAGCATTTTGGCGACACTGCCACGGGGACCTACTTTGTTTTAACTTTCCTTTTTATTTAGGTACTTTTAGTTTAATTTTATTTCTTAGTTATTGTCCTAATTTTCTTGTGTTTTTGTTTCATATATAAAATGTAATATTTAAGGCAATAACATATATTTATAAGATACATAAGTATGTATGTATGTATTATATCCTAGCCAAGTTCACAATAACAATTATGTTAGTAAAGTATTGTATGTAATTTACACACTTAAAAAAATCATCTCGTATTCAAGCGGGACTCGAATCCACATCTTCCACAATCTGGGTGGATGTTCAATTAGACCACTAAACGTGTTACTAAGCCGATGAAGTAAGTGCTTGATTCGACATGAGCTGTCGATAATGTCATCAATATTGTATAATTTCGACCGTGGGAGAGCCACGCTTCGTCATGAATGGGCCGGCCTGACCGGAGTGATACCACGGCCTCACAGAAAACCGCCGTGAAGCAGCACTGTGCTCAGCCCACTTGTGACTCCACTGGTGTCTATGTGTCGTGTCGTCTTGGTCCGCATCGACCAAGATTTTCGCGTTTCAACATAATTATGGTACTTACATTTAATGATGTACCTACTTAAAAAAATTACGCAGCGTTAATTTAAATTACTAACATCGGTTAAACATTACTACTAACACATCATCATCATCACCATCATCATCATCATCATCATCATCATCATCATCATCAGCCTATCGCAGTCCACTGCTGGACGTAGGCCTCTCCAATTGTTCGCCACTGTGATCTATCCATGGCTTCTCCAGCCAGAGGGCGCCCTACATTACGTTTGCCAAGACGCGGTCTCCACTCCAGAACTCGTTTACCCCATCGGTTGTCGGTTCTGCGGCTAATATGGCCAGCCCACTGCCACTTAAGCTTGCTAATCCGGTGAGAAATGTCACACAAATACAAATAAACACAAATAGAACAATTTGTCTGAAATAAATAAATTATTAGTATTATTATTAATTCCCTGTGTTTATCAACCATGGTTCAGGATTCGGGAAGACTGGTTAATATAATGAGGTGTATGCTCGGATTCGAACCATGACCTCCCGTATGGAGGGCGCGTTCAAAACCATCGCTATCAATCAATCATTTATTCGCAAAAATACAATAGGTACAATAAAGTGTTACAAATGTTGGTATGTTAGTATTCTACTTGCAAGCAGACGCGCCAATTGTTAGTAAGCTACGTCATCATCATCATCATCATCAGCCCATTTAAGTCCCCACTACTGGGGCACGGGCCTCCCTCATGAGGGGTAATTGCCATACTCACCACGCTTGGCAGACGGACTGGCGAGGGTTTTGATATAAATGCAGATTTTTCCTTCTCTGGCTGCTGATGATCATGCCAGCAGCTTTACCTTTGTCGCCTTTTACGAAACCTCGTTAAGAGTGAGGGTGGCCTATTCTACTCTGCCAGGGGCCACACGGCGAAAGCTACGTACCTAGGTACTAAAAAAAATTCAAGTGTCAAAACAGATTTTAGAAAGGTAAATGTAAAAAAATTTACGAGTCGAATAGAGAACCTCCTCCTTTCTTTGAAGTTAGTAAAAAAATAGGGCTTTATTCATAAACATTCAATAAATATTTGTTAACTAAAACGGTTATATAGATCAGTTGACGTTTGAAACAAAACATTCGAAACAAGAATGAAAGCTGCTTTTTAACACCGTTTTAACTAACAAAGGTTTTATAACATTTATGAATAAGGCCCTAGTCAAATAGGACAACATTAAAAAAAATCCTTTAGATTATTTTAAAAGGGTCATTACAATCCGGCGATTTGCTTGAAAATAAAAGCTTTTTCATAAAGGTCTTTCATGATAATAATATTTAAAAGGGGCACGAATAATTTTATATAATTTGAGAACCCATAAAAATCCATTAAATCGTTGAGATTCAGACGAAACAGAAGATTCACTCACATTTGTGCTGGTCCCAAACTAAACCTTAGTTCCTTAATAATAATATAATCCTTAATAATAATTCGCAAACATTCGCCACTCTTAGATTTTTATACTAGAGGCGACAAACGAGCATGCGAGTCACCTGATGGAAAGTAATCTTCGCCGCCCATAAACATCCACGAAATCAGAGAGATCGCTAATGTGTTGCCGACCTTTTCAAAAAGGAATACGATCTTCTCTTGAAGGTCCCTAAGTCATAGCCGTCGGGGAATACTCCCGCAGGCAAACCGTTCCACAGACCTGAGGTACTACGTGATAGAAAGTTCCCCGAAAAACGCACAGTTTAGATCACCATCCATCGAGATGATGGGGATGGAATGACATTCGCTTGCGTGTGGTTCGATGTAGAAATTTAGCTGCAGGGAGTAGAGCTTTGGACGCAATTGGGATGGGGTCATTCACGCCTGTGGGGCGTGAGTGCGGGGCTCGAGCCGGCCCTCTTGGTCCAGGGTGTGTTAAGGGTCACGCCTAGACCGCCGTATAGGCGGACATCTGCCCGGGGATTATCGTGGAGGGAGGCTTTGGCTGTATCACCATGATATTCCCCAATATGGGCGATGAGGGAGAACCGCAGGGGGTTTAGTGGGTATGCCTTTGCCTGGCTTCTCTTTGAGAGAAGCCCCCCGCCAAAGGAGAGCCCCACATAACCCGGCCACCCCCCGGTGGTCTGGTATGCATAAAGTAGTCGGCTCATCTCTTGAGCCGGCGGCATTCCCCCTGCAAAACCAAAAAAAGAAGGATGTGTTAAGGGTGGACTGCAATGAAATTGTGTCCCCAGTGATCGTGCTTAAGCAGGCTGACTGGCATGATTTCTGACTAACCTTTCCGTTCCGCAGGGTCCGACAAAACCGCGATGAAGGCCTTCTGGGTTTCCCTTATTGTGAACCTGACGAGGGAGTTCTGCGGCTGCATAGCTGTCCTGGTGTACGCCAGCCACATCTTCGAAGAAGCCAGCAAGGACCCGAACAGCAGCATCGCGTTGTCTCCGAACAAGCAGTCCATATTGCTAGCTGCTGTGCAGATTGTGGGGTCGTTTTTGGCGTGTCAGCTCGTGGATCGAGCTGGGAGGAAGGTGAGTCTTTGTTCACCATAAGTTTGGTCTATTCTCGTCAGCCAACTGTCGCATATGGCCAGAAAATAACAAGTAGTGGCGTAGTTAGCCAAGATTTACGGATGACTCTTCGCCTTCGACGAACACCAAATTCGTGGTGATTATTAAAAGTGTGACATGATAAATATTACGTAAACAATAAGTCTCGAAAATCACAAATACTTTTACTTTATACCTTTTTTTTTATTGCTTTTAATAGGCAGACGAGCTTGCAGCCCATCTGATCTTTAATGATAACCGCCGCTCATAGACATCAACAATGCCGGAGCACAGTCATGCCGCTGCCTACCGAGAAAGAAAAATTCCTTTCAAACCTCTTTTTTTATGTGATAGGGGGCAGACGAGCAGACGAATCACCTAGGTAAGCGATTACCGCCGCCCATGAACACCAGCAACACCAGAGGAGTCACAAAAAAAAAATGTTAAAAAAAAGACATGTCGTAGCGATCAGGGAACACCGCGGCTGGAAGCTCATTCCAGGTTTGCACGAGAGCACCTACGGAATTAAAGAAGAGAGTTTTAACTAAAATATTTTTTTATAAATTCATCATAATAAAGCGGCTGCCGTCTGACCT
>CM032486.1:13388008-13437481 GCA_019059595.1 Marasmia exigua
AGTCAATAAGAAATAATATTGTTGCATGCACCATTTGTGTTTTTGCACACCTGCATGCAGGGTTGAATACTTGACCTATATTTTATATTAGACCCTTTAAACCTGTGTTTGCAAGAATAAACATTTTATCTGAGTTATCTTTATCTTTGTAGCATTCAGCTATTAGTTTACAATTTGTTAGTTTTTGTCTGAAGCCATGAGGACAGATGCACTGTCTGATAAATAATTTATGCAGTAGTCTCGGATGTCACATGTCACGCCTGTGCACTGATCTTGCGGCCTCCGTTATTGCCACACATTCGCATTGGAATATGGAGCTGTGTACGCCTAGTGGTATATGTATGTTGATGTTTAGATCTGGGATCACGCCTGCGCCCGAGCCCGTGGACGTTTTAGATCCATCAGTGTAAATGAGTGTAAATCCACTCCTGATTGGTCACACTCCTCCTCTTTTAGTTGAATTTTGAATTTCTTGTCGAAAAAATATTGGTTGTGTTCTATCGCATGGCGCGGCTATAAGTGGTTCGTATGCAATTATTCTGCTTAGTATAACAGTGTGTGGGCTGTTGTGGTTTTTCCCCAGAGTCCCAGATACATGAGTCTAGCAGCCGACATCGCTGCCTCCTGTTGTATGTAGATGTCTAGGGGTGTGATGTGTAGTGCTATCTCCAAAGCTGCCGTAGGTGTTTCTCATGCAACCACTTGCACAACAGCACGCTAGTCGTTGGAAGCGTCCTAGCTTAGTGATCATAGTCCGGAGTTCCGTCCTAGGCCACCAGACCAGAGCCCCATACGTCAGCATGGGTCTATGACAGTTTTGTAGAGCCATAGTGTTATTTTCGGTGATTGGCCCCGTCTGCTACCAATCATCTGTTTGCATTGGTAGAATTGCTTTCTGCTGGTGGCTTTGTTCAGTTTGTAGTTAAGGTGTTTATTCCACAACAATATGCTGTCTAGTATTATACCTAGGTACTTGACCTCTTCTGCTAGTTTTAGTTGGGCGTTGAAGAGTTTAGGGAGCTTGTGAGGTCCAAGAAACTCTCTTGTTTGTAAACATCACCAGTTCGATCTTAGTTGGGTTTACGGAGAGCTCGTGTCTGATGCACCATTTTTCGATAATGCCGAAGGCTTTCCTCTTGAGGTCACATAAGATGCCTTCGAAGTTTCCTGATGAGGATGGTTAAATCTACTGCGTATCCCACCGTGTAAAGGCTTCTGTTGTTGAGCTCTGTGATAATTTCATTTACGACTAGGTTCCACAGTAGTGGGGATAGAACCCCGCCCTGTGGACAGCCTCTACTTACGATGCCACGTGTGGTGGAATTAATAGTGAACTGTATAGCTCGGTTTTTTAACATGTTGTTTATCCTGTCAGTCAGTGTTGGTGGTATTCCGCATGAAGTTAGAGTTCTGCGTATGCTGGAAAAGTTTGTTTTGTCGAACGCACCCTCAATGTCGATGAAAGCACCAAGGGTGAGTTGCTTTGAAGCGATTAAGTTCCCTATTTGAGACACCACGCTGTGCAGTGCCGATTCTGTTGGTTTGCCTGCGCTGTAGGCATGTTGATTTGGGTGAAGGAGTCTTGTTACCTGTAGATGGCTTCTGATTTCTCTGTACCCTAGTCTCTATAGGGTCTTTAAGAGAAAAGAGGTCAGATTTGTTGGCCTAAGCGCTTTTACCTGTGTATAGTCCCCTCTGCCCGGTTTTGGGATAAAAATTATTTTCACTTCTCTCCAATTCGCATCGTCAAACGTCGGGCAATTATGACAACAAAGGGAATGTTAATAGTAATTTAACTTGATGAAATACCTACTTAGTTAAAAGCTAGGTAAATATATGAGGTAAGAAGATAAAAGCGATCAAACTACCTACGTAAAAACCTACTTTAATTATTTTTAGTAACTATCTAGGCTCTTGGCCCTCTTTCATCTTTTGATCAAAGAGGAGAGAGCGCCTAACTACTTTAGGTATCCGCCTTACCTCGAGGGAGAGCCACGCTTCGGCGAGTGTCCACGAGCGGCGGCAATCGCTTACCATCAGGTGATCCGTCTGCTCATCTGCCACCTATCACATAAAAAAAAATCGATTAATTTAAGTTTACATATATGTATATAACCTACTCGTAGATACAAGGAGTGTTACAGCCGCACTCAGAGACGTCATTTAAGCTGATGTTCATTAACTTTAGTATCGGTAGTCTTTATGTGTCTCAAAATAAGTGTCAATATTTATTCTTAAGTAGCCAACTAAGTTAATCAACGACTCTGAGTGTGGAAGTTAGTGAGTTAGGTAGGTAGGTACTTACATCCTTTTAAATACGTTTTTTCTCGTCGTTCCGAACCACTTTTTTCAGAAAAATGCTTCAAAATTCGCACAAAAACCTTTTCTATGGCCCATAAGTAAAAATAAACAATGTCAACAGCAAATGTGACCATCATCATCATCTTAGCCATTGATTCGGCGGGTAGGGCTAAAACAAGTCGCGCGGGCTGATGCAATTTAAAGGTTTTAAATTAGTGTCTAGTGTTTTTTTGTGTGCATATTTACTGTTTATTTGTGCAGTGTAGTGCCGCAAAGTGATCCTAATAATAAGAATCGTTGGATTGTATCGTTTTTAACACTGCTATTGTGTGTTGAGTGCGTTATCTCGTGACAACTTGCTTGGACCTAATAGAGTCTTAAAACCCGCGATTGCTTTTCGAGTGATATCTGCTGAATCCGTAGGTCGATAAAACGTAAAACACCGGCGTTTTATTGTGTGACTGTGACTTTGACTGACTTCGACGGTTGACTAACTATTATTCTCAATAAGTTACTTGACATTGGCAAATCTTTCACATATTTGAAGGTGAAAGAATAGGACAGTTATATTTAGCATTAAAGGTGAGACGCTCCTTTTAAACCTAAACGATATTTTTAAGAATCGAGAATATTTTCTTCTTACAAATCTAATCGAATTTTTATTTGTTTGATTTTTTTATTTTTAAACTTATAATTTGAACTATCTGGATATGGAATACTTACAATATGTAAATTTAGTGGTACACAAGCAATAATTCATTAATTGATGAGGAATATTGGCTATCCGAGCCTCACCTTGTCATTTTAATCTCATTTCTCCACCCAATAAATATTTGCCAAAATACTCACCGCTGCCCGTCGTTTTCAATGTGATGCTGTGTAATGTGTACTATGAGGCCCTACTGTGTATTTTATGAATATATACAATAAACTATGTAATTATACTTGCGAAGTGTGGTATCCCTGCGATCCTTCTGCGTTAACAATCACCAAGCACACTTTGATTCTTTCAAATCAAATACAGAAAAGTATTTTTGAAACTCAAAAAAATCCCAAAACCCCGATCGTATCATGACAATAAACCTATTTTTTATGTAGTAAAAAATCATCAACTGTCAATCCAGTTTCCCGCGTTTTTCTTCTTTTTTAATGAAGGTGCGTTCCGTTACGCTAATATATTCTGAATATTAATAATGAAATAATATGCATCTTATTCATCTGAAAAATAACAACTCTCGCTTGACGTGTCGGAACCACCTTCGTCACCAAGAGAAATTAGATACCTTACCAGTTCTTGGTCCCTAATGCAATCCATGCGGGACATTGGGTCCGTTTTTGTACGCGAAAAATTGATTCACGCTAAAAGTGGCCGCTTTTGGCCGTAATCAATCGGTATTTAAACTAATAGGCCAACAGGGCGTCATATGACTATATGACTAGTTATATGGTAACATTACACAATCAAAAGATCATTATGGGCCTTGGTCGGCATTGCAAATTGGCATAGAGAGGGGCAGATATTTCTTACTTTATTTACCTAAATGTGCTTTTGATATATATTCTTCTATGGTATTAGTGGAGACCGCGTCTTGGCAAACGTAATGTAGGGCGCCCTCTGGCTAAGTGGGGGGACGATCTGCGCAGGATGGCTGGCAAGAGCTGGATGCGAGAAGCCATGGATTGATCATAGTGGCGAACAATTGGAGAGGCCTACGTCCAGCAGTGGACTGCGATAGGCTGATGATGATGATGATGATGATTATTATTTGAATCTAGCTATAAGTACCTAGGTATTAAATTCAAAGACCTCGCTTCGGCATGAATGGGCTCGACTGGAATGATACTACGGCCTGTTTCTGTGAGAAAACCGGCGTAAAGCAGCACTGTGATGTGTTTCGCTGCGTGAGTAAGGGTACCGGAGGCCCAAGCCGGGGGACAGAGGGTTTAGAGGTTGGCAGCGCACTTGTGACTCCACTGGTGTCGCGCGTGTCCATGGGTGGCGGCAATCGCTTACCATCAGGTGATCCGACTTCGTCTGCCACCTTTCACATAAAAAAAGTGACACCGATCGATGCGTATGAATGAATGAATAATAGTGCAAAATTACTTGGATGATTTATCTCATTAATGGTTTATTATCCTTTCTAATTGTAAAGGCATTTTCGATCTTGATTACGCAACACAATCTGTTTGAGAGAAACCACCAGGATTTATGATTGGTTGCCATGGTGTTGCTAATTCAATCAACAATTGGTATAATAATGTAATTTGAATTTTCCGTGTTATATAAGAAGAATTCAAATATAAGAAGTTATAGTAAGAAGAGAGAGGCCTTTGAGATGTGATGTTGGAGGAGAATGTTACGCATCCTACCTTGGACCGCAAAAAGAACCAATAGATCAATTCACGACCAACTGAAGATCAAAACCAGACTGTCGACTATCTGTTACCAAAGAGTACTAGGTTACTTTGGCCATATCGCCCGGAGACAGTTCGACAACTTGGACAAGTTGGTTATTGTCGGGAAGGTCATTGGTAAAAGACGAAGAGGCCGTTCACCTCTTCGTTGGGCAGCCAAATAAGGGATGTAACCGGACTCACTTTGCCGATTGCCCTAAGACAAGCCGTGTATAGGGAAGAATGGAAAGACCTTGTCACGGCCTCGGTAAAGGCATTTCAAGAAAGGCACGAACTTTTGCAATGATAAAATCTATGAAGAAGAATGAATTCAAATATTTTTTATTATTTATTAATAATAAATAATCAGACACCTATATAACAATAGGTACCTACATATACATACTGGGGGCCGTGTGGTCCCCGGCAGAGTAGAATAGGCCACCCTCACTCTTACCGAGGTATCGTAAAAGGCGATTGAGGTAAAGCTGCTGGCATGATCACCGGCACCCAGAGAAGGAAAACTCTGCATTTATATCAAAACCCTCGCCAACCCGTCTGCCAAGCGTGGTGAGTATGGCAATTACCCCTCATGTGATTGAGGGAGGCCCGTGCCCCAGCAGTGGGAACTTAAATGGGCTGATGATGATGACTTATAGGTACATACTTACTCGTTCCAAGAGATTAGAGATTACTAGTTCATTGCGCTACCTGTGTAGAGCTGTTGGAATCCGAGCAGACACTTCTGAATTTTTGAAATCTATGTTTCAAACATTATATTTCTATCATTGGCTCGGCGGCGGTAAGGAAGAAAATCGTGAAAAAACTTGCACGTCTCGGATATTTTCTGAAAAATTATGAAATACTTACCTCAAAGACATGATTCTGTCCTCCGAGACTTACCTAATATATTTGAGATAACAATTCTGACCGTGTAACCGTGATCCGCTTTGTCTAGTTCCCCTGTCTAAGGGTTGGAAGGTCAGACGGCAGCCGCATCATTATGATGAATTTATAAAAAATATTTTAATTAAAAATCTCTTGGTTAGTTCCGTAGGTACGCTCGTGCAAACTCTGGAATGAGCTTCCAGCCGCGGTGTTCCCTGATCGCTACGACATGTCTTTTTTTTACTTTTTTTTTTGTGACTCCTCTGGTGTTGCAGGTGTTCATGGGCGGCGGTAATCGCTTACCTAGGTGATCCGTCTGCTCGTCTGCCCCCTATCACATAAAAAAAAGAGGTTCGAAAGGAATTTTTCTTTCACGGTAGGCAGCGGCATGACTGTGCTCCGGCATTGTTGATGTTTATGAGCGGCGGTTACCATTAA
This sequence comes from Marasmia exigua, assembly GCA_019059595.1. NCBI lineage: Eukaryota > Metazoa > Arthropoda > Insecta > Lepidoptera > Crambidae > Marasmia > Marasmia exigua. Next base: position 13,394,033 of record CM032486.1, read on the forward strand.
AGATCAGATGGGCTGCAAGCTCGTCTGCCTATTAAAAAAAAGGTACTAGAAAAGTATTTGTGATTTTCGAGACTTATTGTTTACGTAATATTTATCATGTCACACTTTTAACAATCACCACGAATTTGGTGTTCGTCGAAGGCGAAGAGTCATCCGTAAATCTTGGCTAACTACGCTACTACTTGTTATTTTCTGGCCATATGCGACAGTTGACTGACGAATAGACCAAACTTATGGTGAACAAAGACTCACCTTCCTCCCAGCTCGATCCACGAGCTGACACGCCAAAAACGACCCCACAATCTGCACAGCAGCTAGCAATATGGACTGTTTGTTCGGAGACAACGCGATGCTGCTGTTCGGGTCCTTGCTGGCTTCTTCGAAGATGTGGCTGGCGTACACCAGGACAGCTATGCAGCCACAGAACTCCCTCGTCAGGTTCACAATTAGGGAAACCCAGAAGGCCTTCATCGCGGTTTTGTCGGACCCTGCGGAACGGAAAGGTTAGTCAGAAATCATGCCAGTCAGCCTGCTTAAGCACGATCACTGGGGACACAATTTCATTGCAGCTCACTATTAACACACCCTGGATCAAGAGGGCCGGCTCGAGGCCCGCACTCACGCCCTACAGCGTGAAAGACCCGATCCCAGTTGCGTCCAAAGCTCTACTCCCTGCAGCCAAATTCCTACATAGAACCACACGCAAGCGAATGTCATACCATCCCCATCATCTCGATGGATGGTGGTCTATTACTGTGCGTTTTTCGCGGAACTTTCTATCACGTAGTACCTTAGATCTGTGGAACGGTTTACCTGCGGGAGTATTCCCCGACGGCTACGACTTAGGGACCTTCAAGAGAAGATCGTATTCCTTTTTGAAAAGGTCGGCAACACATTAGCGATCTCTCTGATTTCGTGGATGTTTATGGGCGGCGAAGATTACTTTCCATCAGGTGACTCGCTTGGTCGTTTGGCGCCTACTAGCATAAAAAATGTAAGAGTGGCGAATGTTTGCGAATTATTATTAAGGACAACCTTAGTTTGGGACCAGCACAAATGTGAGTGATTCTTCCGTTTCGTCTGAATCTCAACGATTTAATGGATTTTTATGGGTTCTCAAATTATATAAAATTATTCGTGCCCCTTTTAAATATTATTATCATGAAAGACCTTCATGAAAAAGCTTTTATTTTCAAGCAAATCGCCGGATTGTAATGACCCTTTTAAAATAATCTAAAGGATTTTTTTTAATGTTGTCCTATTTGACTAGGGCCTTATTCATAAATGTTATAAAACCTTTGTTAGTTAAAACAGTGTTAAAAAGCAGCTTTCATTCTTGTTAGGAATGTTTTGTTTCAAACGTCAACTGATCTATATAATCGTTTTAGTTAACAAATATTTATTGAATGTTTGTGAATAATGCCCTATTTTTTAACCAACTTCAAAGAAAGGAGGAGGTTCACAATTCGACTCGTACATTTTTTTACATTTACCTTTCTAAAATCTGTTTTGACACTTGAATTTTTTTTAGTACCTAGGTACGTAGCTTTCGCCGTGTGGCCCCCGGCAGAGTAGAGTAGGCCACCCTCACTCTTAACGAGGTGTCGTAAAATGCGACTAAAGCTGCTGGCATGATCGTCAGCAGCCAGAGAAGGAAAACTCTGCATTTATATCAAAACCCTCGCCAACCCGTCTGCCAAGCGTGGTGAGTATGGCAATACTCCCCCTCATGTGATTGAGGGCGGCCCGTGCCCCAGCAGTGGGGATTTAAATGGGCTGATGATGATGATTGTATTTTTGCGAATAAATGATTTATTGATAGCTATGGTAGCTCAGTGGTTTTGAACGCGCCATACGGGAGGTCATGGTTCGAATCCGAGCATGCACCTCTGGATATTTCAAATCTATGTGCGTATTTCTACCATAGGTCAGCGGTGAGAAAAACATCGTAAGGAAACCTGCGTGTTTCCTATAGAGTCTGAAACGTGTAACCATGATTGCGTTGATCTGGTTCCTAAAAGATCATATGGCAGTCACTTCATTGTATTTACCAGTCTCGCTGAATCCTGAACCATGGTTGATAAACACGATCATCATCATCATTCATCATTTCAGCCAATAGACGTCCACTGCTGGACATAGGCCTCCTCCAATGTTCTCCACACAGATCGGTCATGTGCCGCCCGCATCCAATGGATTCCCGCGATCTTCACCAGATCGTCGGTCCAACTTGTGGGGGGCCTGCCTCGGCTGCGACATCCTGTACGTGGCCACCACTCGAGGACCTTTCCGCCCCAACGGCCGTCTGTTCTCCTCGCTATGTGCCCTGCCCATTGCCACTTGAGGCATGCAATCCTTTATAGCCCAAAGGATTGCATACCTCAAGTGGCAATGGGACCTTAGTTCTCCTGCGAAATGTGAATTATAATACTAATAATTTATTTATTTCAGACAAATTATTCTATTTGTGTTAGTAATAATGTTTAACCGATGTTAGTAATTTTAATTAATGCGGCGTATATTTTTTCAGTAGGTACATCATTAAATGTAAGTACCATAAATATGATGAAACGCGAAAATCTTGGCCGAAGCGGACCTTAGTCTCCAAATTGACAGCTTTGGACGCACCGGTTTTTTTTCAAATAATAGATGGCAGACAAGCAGACGGATAGCCTGATGGTAAACGATTACCGTTCCACATAGACACCAGTGGAGTCACAAGTGGGCTGAGCACAGTGCTGCTTTACGGCGGTTTTCTGTGATGCCTTGGTATCACTCCGGTCAGGCCGGCCCATTCATGCCGAAGCGTGGCTCTCCCACGGTCGAAATTATACAATATTGATGAGACTATCGATAGCTCATGTCGAATCAAGCACTTACTTCATTCAGCTTAGTAACGCGTTTAGTGGTCTAATTGATAGAACATCCACCCAGATTGTGGAAGATGTGGATTCGAGTCCCGCTTGAACACGAGATGATTTTTTTAAGTGTACAATACTTTATTAACATAATTGTTATTGTGAACTTGGTTAGGATATAGGTAATACATACATACATACTTATGTATCTTATAAGTATATGTTTATTGCCTCAAATATTACATTTTATATATGAAACAAAACACAAGAAAATTAAGACAATAACTAAGAATAAAATTAAACTAAAAGTAAATAAAAAGAAAAGTTAAAACAAAGTAGGTCCCCGTGGCAGTGTCCCCAAAATGCTGGCAGCATTACCCCGCTGGATCGCGATGGAAATTCGCTGGGCGAGGTAGCTGCGAGCTTTTGGCTCTCCCGTGACTTCGACTAGACGCTTAGCTAAGTCACGGAAGAAAGAGAGAGCGTCGGAACCCCACGGGCCCAGTGTTTCAACACCGAATAGGATATTGAATTGCAGAGGTCAGAGGGGCGGCAAATGTTCAAACAGCCTCATCATCAGCCCATTTAAGTCCCCACTGCTGGGGCACGGGCCTCCCTCAATCACATGAGGGGTAATTGCCATACTCACCACGCTTGGCAGACGGGTTGGCGAGGGTTTTGATATAAGTGCAGAGTTTTCCTTCTCTGGGTGCTGATGATCATGCCAGCAGCTTTACCTTAGTCGCCTTTTACGACACCTCGGTAAGAGTGAGGGTGGCCTATTCTACTCTGCCGGGGACCACACGGCCAAACAGCCTACAGGCGGCAAATACGTAAATTCGCCACTGGATTGATTTGTGTGTCAAAAAAAACACACCAACATGAGATGCAAACCAATTCACACGTCTAGGAAAACAAAAACAATGGCTCAATTGAACCCCAGCTGACCAGCCAATTGAACTGCGGCTTCTGACTCGCCCCGCGAACTATCGGAAGAGAATTGAGAGTAATTGAACCACTCCAAGGACACACGAGGAGTCGAAATCAATGGCTTATTAGCCATTGATTTCGACTCCTCGTCGACTCTGTTTGCAATTTGGTCCTTTACTGGGTACGGTACAGAGAATAAAAGGGTTCGTCACCTTAAGGTAAATTTTCGCTTGCACGGTAAGCATCAGTTATACCAACGTACCGTTTTAAAAAGATCTGCCAACCTTCTCTAAATTTTCTTTACATCAAAAGGAATCAATGTTGTTACAAGCAAATCTGAACGTTCTGATCTAACAGTTAAGCATAATTTTCTGTGAAACAGGTATTACTCTGACAAATTTACGAAAGGTAAATTTACGAAGTGCTCATAGCATATCAAACGAATCAATTTGAAAACTGATGAACCTTTTCGATCTTTGACTGTATATTGTTGTATAAAACAAAAAAGAATCAAAGATTTTTGAAACTATAATTATTAACACTTTCAGCGGAGCAGACTGCCATGTATTTTTTTATGTGACACAATTATTTTTCATACAAATATAATTGACGTCTATACACGTTGTTCATGACAAAATAACATTACATACAAGGACTACTACGCACATTGCGAGCTAAACAGGCTACGCACACGTATGCGCGCTCACAGTAATCTCAGCCCTAATACCTAATAGAGATCAGACATTATTGTATTCTTGAAGAAAACCAAACTTGTAAATTACTCTTTTATTTTTCATCAATTCTGCGCGAGTGAGGGTACCGGAGGCCGAATCCGGAGGAAAGAAGGGAAAGGAAGTGTCGCGGATGGGCGGCGGCTATCGCTTTCCATCAGGTGATCCGTCTGCTCGTCTGCCACCTATCACATATTTTTTTTTCTGAAAAATTATTATCCTACACGTTCCGTGCGGTCCGTTAGAGGTCTTGTACCTTCCTTCGGTTGTGTTTTTTTGTGTATGATTCTGGAATCAGACACAAAAAAAACTCGGGTATCTTCAAATTTTGGACCGACCTAGGACTTGGATTGAGCGACCAAGGACACACGAACACACGAGCAGTCGAAATGAATGGCTAATAAATCTGTTTGCCATTGTTGTTTTGTGATAAGAGACATGGTAGCTCAGTGAACACAGTGCACACTGGATCTTTCAATGAGAGTGATGGTAGCTCACTGGATAAGAACCCGCCTTCCATACGACGTTGGTGGTTCGAATCCGAGCATGCACCTGAGGTATACAAATCTATGTGCATCTACCATCAGCTCGGCGGTGAGGGAAAATATTGTGAGGAAACCTGCACGTCTTGGATATTTTCTCAAGAATTGTGGTTATGGAAATAATGATTCACACACGGCCTCACAGAAAACCGGCGTGAAGCAGCGCTGTGCTGGCTTTCGCTGCGTGAGTGATGGTGCTGGAGACCCTATCCGAGGGATAGGAGGGTTTAAAGGTTGGCAGCGCACTTGTGACTCCACTGGTGTCGCGGTTGTCGGCGGCGGCAATCGCTTACCATCAGGTGATCCGTCTGCTCGTCTGCGACCTATGACATAAAAAACCGTGATCCAGTTGGTCTGGTTACCCTGTCTAAGGGTTGCTAAGGTCAGACGGCAGTCATCATCATAACATCATCAGCCCATTTAAGTCCCCACTGCTGGGGCACGGGCCTCCTTCAATCACATGAGGGGTAATTGCCATACTCACCACGCTTGGCAGACGGGTTGGCGAGGGTTTTGATATAAATGCAGAGTTTTCCTTCTCTGGATGCTGATGATCATGCCAGCAGCTTTACCTTAGTCGCCTTTTACGACACCTCGGTAAGAGAGGGTGGCCTATTCTACTCTGCCGGGGACCACACGGCGTGCCGAAATATTGTAACCCCGAAGTTGTTTAAAATGGATCAGGTTTAGTAGCTAAAAATTAAAATCGATTAACGTCGTGTGCCCTACCCGTCACCTTAAAAAGGAAAGCCCACGTTGCAGTTTTTCGTTGGCACAACCATACTGGCCCGTGAGATGCTTTAACGCCGTTATTTTTTTATCATTCACATCCCGAAAACCTTGAACATATATTTTTTTGTTAGCTCAAATAGTCCCACTACTGGGCAATTAAGATATTCTCAGTGTCAGCCCGGAGTCTAGAAGTTGGCGATTTTGTACCTACGCGCCTCGGAAAGCACCTGCGCCCGATCTCCCTCTTCGGTCGTGTCACACTGGTGTCCCATCGGAATATGAGAGCGAGGGAATAGAGAGTGCACTTGTGTTTGCGCATACACTTGAGCACTATGATATATACTACTTAAGTGGCTGATCGTTGAGATTGGCCGCATTAGCCGAAATCGGTTGGAGGATATTATTATATCATTGTATAAAAAACTTACATAACAATGATGGGGAGAACTTCAGGTCACTGGTAGTCTGCTCAATGGTAAGTCGGTCTACTTCTTCACTAATGGACTTATCGGACTCCGGGAGGGACCGGAGCCAGGTCAGCACTTTAACAGCTTCCTGCAAAAACGAAATCAAGTTAGGTATTCATTTTTTTTTATGCGATTCAGACTGATCGCCCGATGGTATGCGATTGCTGCCGCCCATAGACACGCGCGATACCAGTGGAGTCACAAGTGCGCTGCCAACCTTTAAACCCCCCTTGTCCCTGGATTGGGGCTCCGTTACCCTCATTCACGCATCGAAACACAGCACAGTGCTGCTTCACGCCGGTTTTCTGTGAAACCGTGGTATCTCTCCGGTCGAGCCGGCATTCATGCCGAAGCGTGGCTCTCCCACGTCTAGGTCCTATCCTATATACTTAACCTTAGTCCTCTCCTCCTTGCCCGTTCCCGGTTGCGTTCAAAGCTGTCGCTTTGAAGCCCAGGGTGCGCTTGGACCATGATTCAGGATTTGAGGAGTCTAGTAATTACAATAAGGCGACTACCGTCTGACCTTCGCAACCCTTTAACAGGGGAACCAGACCAACTGAATCATGGTTACACGTTTCAAAAACTATCCTAAACGTGCAGGTTTCCTCACGATGGGTGAGCCACGCTTCGGCATGAATGCGCCGGCTCAATCGTATGCCACGGCCTCTTGTTGATACTGTTTTTCGCTAAGTGAGGGAGCCGGAGGTCCAATTTGGAGGAAGGGGAAATGGTGTACTTATTGTTGTGATTATAAGATTCATATTAACTAAGAAAAGGGAACCCCCAGTGACGCCATCAATAGTTTAGTTAATGTAATGATATTAAGCCTGTTAAGCCTGCCGTGTGGTCCCCGGCAGAGTAGAATAGGCCACCCTCACTCTTACCGAGGTGTCGTAAAAGGCGACTAAGGTAAAGCTGCTGGCATAATCATCATCACCCAGAGAAGGAAAAACTCTGCATTCATATCAAAACCCTCGGCAACCCGCCTGCCAAGCGTGGTGAGTATGGCAATTGCCCCTCATGTGATTGAGGGAGGCCCGTGCCCCAGCGGGGACTTAAATGGGCTGATGATGATGAATGATATTAAGACAAAAAAAGAAAAATTGTTTAGGATTTTTCACACACACATCGACTGGAAGACTTTATTTCCCCCCTCCTCCCCCAGCATGTGAGACAATTAATGGATGACCTGATAAGTTCTTCAGTAATATTCCTTACATCTTACCAAGTAAGTCATCATGAAACTGTAATACACAAATACAGTGATTGTGCGCAAACGAGCCAACTGTCTATGAAATTACATGTAATTGTTTAATTACACGATGCTTCACTCTTGCAGTATAATTACACTTAGACGCCTGCGTTTGCTTGCAAATTCTAAAGGCTTTTGAGTATGTGCTGTTCATTTTAATAGGCAATGTATCAATACATACTGTATTTGACTATTTTTTGTAATCAAGATCCCTGCGTGATCGTATCAGAAATGATGAGATCCGCAGGAGAACTAAGGTCACAGACGTAGCCCAAAGGATTGCATGCTTCAAGTGGCAATGGGCAGGGCACATAGCGAGGAGAACAGACGGCCGTTGGGGCGGAAAGATCCTCGAGTGGAGGCCACGTACAGGAAGTCGCAGCCGTGGCAGGCCTCCTACAAGGTGGACCGACGATCTGGTGAAGATCGCGGGAATCCATTGGATGCGGGAGGCACAGGGACCGATCTGTGTGGAGAACATTGGGGGAGGCCTATGTCCAGCCGTGGACGTCTATTGGCTGAAATGATGATGATGATGATGAATCAAAGACCTCTCAATGATAGAAACATCGTTGAAAGAATTACTTGATTCTCATTTAAACCACCAGAGATATCACAAATTAAAATCACATTATTTGGGCAAACCCAAAACGCTCCATACAAATGGCTACTAAGATGTGACGTCACAAACAAGTATTTTGTATGCATTTCATACGAATGTTGTATGGTAGCTATATCAAATGTTTCGTTTATGTCAATGGTTCTATTATGATAGCTGGTGCAGATTGTATGGGTTATGAAATGGTATAATTATTTTTTAATAATTTCATACTTTTAAAATGGACTTGCCCATGAATCTTTGAATGACCATAAAACCGGCTAGACGTTATATTTTGACGTGAGATTTTTTGCTATTGGCACATATTTACTTATATTTTGATAAAATATCAATATTTTGTAAAATATCGAGTTTAGTTAAATACCCTATTAGAGTATTGACAGCTGGTTAAGCTTCTTATATAACATAAAATTGTAGATATTGGCGTCACCTTGTTACCAGCATTACAATCCATTCATAGAAACATTTGATATAGACACATTAGGTATGGCTAAGTAATTATTTCACTTTAGGCTAGGTACCTACTTTTGTGTGTTAAAATACAATATATATATATATATATATATATATATATATATATATATATATATATATTTAAAACTTTTCTTTTGTAACTACATAGAAACACCCATGCCAATACAAACAGACATATAATGCTCACAAATGTTTGTACTGAGCGGGGATCGAACCCGCAACCCTCGCACCAGAGGCAGCGTTCACTACCACTGATCTAAACGGATCGTCTCGTGTATAGGTAGTATTAGACACTAATGTACCTTTTGCAACGTTCTGCAATACATCTACCTATTATGGGAAAAACAAAACAATCGGAAAAAAGTACACCTCTCTTTGACCGCGTGGGAATAAACTGATAGGCAATTACAAAGTCACAACTAACGGCCGCACTCAGAGACGTCATTTAAGCTAATGTTCATTAACTTTAGTATCGCTAGTCTTTGTGAGTATCAAAATAAGTGTCAATATTTTTCTTAAGGTGACGGTACACTAGTAAATTGGTAAGTTCCACACCGTATTTTTTTTTTTTTTTTACTGTAGATAGGTAAGCGTTTGACCATATTTCACCTGATGGTAAGTGATAATATGGTCTAAGATGTAGCACGATTACCTAGAAGATACCTATTAACTCGCGCTTTGAAAACCCCCAAATTGTAGCCTCTAGGGAACACCTCTTCAGGCAACTGATTCTGTTTCGCAGTACGAATAAGGAAACAGGATTCAAACCTCTTTGTGCGGACTTTTGGTATTTCTACCATGTACCGGTGTCGATTGAGGGTCTGCCTGGTGGAGTAGTGGAAGAACGGAGATGCTCCAATGGCATTGTACAGTTCCGTGGCCAACTCTCCAAAATGTATCCGATAGAAGACCGATAAGCTTGCTACCTTGCGTCGGTGTTCAAGGCTTTGTAGCCTCTTAGCTCTCGTCGTCGTCGCCATTTAGCCTCTTGGCCCTTCTCTCAATACTCTCTAACGCCTCAAGCTGGTATTTGGCTGAGCCATCCCAAAGATGTATCCGACGAGAGGAAACCCCGTGCTGTCACGCATGTGGGGCCGATGTTGACACCGCCGAACACACTCTGGCCGTGTGCGGATCTTGGGATCAGCTGCGCCAGTGCGCGTTGTTGGGAACGACCTATCGCTCCCTAGTATAGTTCAGGCGATGGTCGCCGACGAACGGGCCTTTACGGCCTTTGCCTCTTTTTGTGAGGACGTAATGTCCCAAAAAGAGGCAGCCGAGCGTCTGAGGGAGCAGGACCCTCTCGCGAACGCTCGTAGAAGGGCAAGGATGGGAAGGATACGGCGACCAGAGGCGCGTCTTCCTCCTCTCCAAGGAAGAGGCTCGCCGGCGCGTGGTACGGGGGTACCAGCACAGGCACTACACACACATGCGTCTGCCTCAGCCCGGCGCTCCCGGCTGTCCCTATGGCCAATAGTTGGTCAAAAACGAAAAAAAATAAAAATGGAAAGTTAGCCAGCCTAATAAAAAACCCTATCAATAAGGTAAGCCTATCATTGGCTTACCTCATCAATATGCTTACCCATTTATTACGGTAAGAACTAATATCGCGGAAAACCCTATAATAGGCTAACCTTATAAAAATAGGGATTTAGAATTCTACCAAGCTATTCTAATCTCTACGCGCAAAACATTTGAATCAATATTATGCACCTTGCGGCAGCCGATTGGTCCGATTGAGTTAGACAATCAATAGTGTAACCCTTACTATGCGGTAAGTGGTTGTTACCCTATCAATAAGGTTATACAGTCAATAGGGTAACCGTATTAAATTAGTAAGCTAACAATAGAGCTATCCTATCGATAGGCTTAACTCTGAAAGGGGGTTTTTTGGTCCCTGGATCGAACCCGGGACCTCTTGCGCAGCCATCGCATTAAAGTGCAACCCACTAACCACTGCGCCACCGAGGCACCCCTTACAGGATACTTACACATACACCAAGTCGTTAGGGTGGGTTCGATGCCCACCCTGGATAAACATTCGTGTGATAAACACTTGTGTTTGTTCAGTGTCTGGGTGTGATATTATATAAGTATTTAAGTATTATAATATATACACCGTTTACCGTGGGATAGCCAAGCTTCGGCATGAATAGGCCGGCGCGACCGGAGTGATACCACGGCCTCACAGAAAACCGAAGCAGCAGTGTGCTGTATTTCGCTGCGTGAGTGAGGGTACCGGGAGCCCAATCCGGGGATAGGGGGGGTTTCAAGGTTGGCAGCGCACTTGTGACTCCACTGGTGTCGCGGGTGTCCTTGGGCGGTGGCAATTGCTTACCATCAGGTGATCCGTCTGTTTGTCTGCCTACCTATTACTAAAAAAAAACCGTGCTTTTTTAACCGTCTTACTCCCTATGTAGGGCGCTATTCGTTATTACCAATGATCGGAGTAAGTAGAGCTATTTTTGGTACTAGCGATTTTTTCAAATAATATGGACATGCGTGGAATCCCGGGAATCCCGGGATTAAAGATATACTTTATACTATTAACAGTTATTTTCATTTATACACGAGCATCAGCCTTACGAAGCTATTCACAAACGCCTTGTGATGCATTTTAATGGACAACATTTCAAAATTACTAAGCTCTGAAACAAAAAATACCAATTCTTTATTTACTTTTCCGCTGCTCGAATATATATTTATTCATTTTTTACATTGCTTATTTACTGAGAAAAAAATTAAAAACTAAAAAACGTAAGATGACGTCATCGGACGGCAGAATGTAAGATATTTCTATGCTTAGCACATTAAAGTTTTAAATTTACGAACCCATGACATGCAACTGTCAAAAAAAAAGACAACTTGTCAACGTTGAATGAATGAATGACGTTGACAATGTTAACACTAGTATTATTTACCTTTGACAGTAGTACCTACCTTTTTTTTATTAAAACAATGATAAGCAAAGGAATATCGCTGTATTCAGCCGTCCGATGACGTCATTTTGCGCTTACGTCTATTTAGAATATAAAGAATTTCAATAATTATTTATGGATGAAAATGGACAAATTTAGAAAAAAGAAAAAATATGGGTCTGTTAATTTTATGTCTATTTTCATATAAAAAACCAATATGGAAATGTTAAAAATATGAAATGTTGTCCATTCAAAAAAGTTTTACTTATTTGTTCTTTCGAAATTCAAGATACGTAGGTTAGATAGAAAGGAACACACCGTAAGTAAACATGGTGGTGTCGAACGTTTATGGATAAGCCCTTTCATTATTAAAATGCGTTAAATATATTTAACTCTAAAATAAAAAAAATATTTATTTTAATCCCGGGATCATAGTTAGAATCCCGGAACATGTCCATATTAACATCTATGTTAGCGGTCACTGACCCCAAATAGCTCTACCTACTCCGATCATTGGACACACTATTCGTTGAAAACGGTTTCCCGAAGGAACAAGGTCTTCTGATCCAATCACTTTTGTATGGATAGGTGATTTTTTTTTCTAAGATTAGACAATATGTTCCTTGGGAAGAAATATTTGTTTTCATTAACATGTCCATATATGTCATTTTGTACGTATTTCCCCTAGGTAGTCAACCGTCGAAGTCAGTCAATGTCACAGTCACTCAATACAACGCCGGTGTTTTACGTTTTATCGACCTACGGATTCAGCAGATATCACTCTAAAAGCAATCGCGGGTTTTAAGACTCTATTAGGTCCAAGCAAGTTGTCACGAGATAACGCACTCGACACACAATAGCAGTGTTAAAAACGATACAATCCAACGATTCTTATTATTAGGATCACTTTGCGGCACTACACTGCACAAATAAACACCAAATTTGCACACAAAAAACACTAGACACTAATTTAAAACCTTTAAATTGCATCAGCCCGCGCGGCTTGTTTTGGCCCTACCCACCGAATCAATCGCTAAGATGATGATGATGGTCAAATTTGCTGTTGACATTGTTTATTTCTACCTATGGGCCATAGAAAAGGTTTTTCTGCGATTTTAGAAGTATTTTTCTGAAAAAAGTGGTTCGAAAAGACGAGAATAAACGTATTTAGAAGGATGTAAGTACCTACCTACCTAACTCCCTAACTTTCACACTCAGGGTCGTTGATTAACTTTGTTGGCTACTTAAGAAAAAATATTGAGACTTATTTTGATAGATACGCATAAAGACTACCGAAACTAAAGTTTATGAACATTAGCTTAAATGACGTCTCTGAGTGCGGCCGTAACACTCCTTGTATCTACGTTATATACATTAGTAGGTTATATACATATAAGTAAATTTAAATTAATCGATTCTTTTTTTATGTGATAGGTGGCAGATGAGCAGACGGATCACCTGATGGTAAGCGATTGCCGCCGCTCATGGACACTCGCCGAAGCGTGACTCTCCCACGAGGTAAGGCGGATACCTAAAGTAGTTAGGCGCTCTCTCCTCTTTGATCAAAAGATGAAAGAGGGCCAAGAGCCTAGATAGTTACTTAAAATAATTAAAGTAGGTTTTTACGTACGTAGTTTGATCGCTTTTATCTTCTTACCTCATATATTTACCTAGCTTTTAACTAAGTAGGTATTTCATCAAGTTAAATTACTATTAACATTCCCTTTGTTGTCATAATTGCCCGACGTTTGACTGATGCGAATTGGAGAGAAGTAAAAATAATTTTTATCCCAAAACCGGGCAGAGGGGACTATACACAGGCGAAAGCGCTTAGGCCAACAAATCTGACCTCTTTTCTCTTAAAGACCCTAGAGAGACTAGGGTACAGAGAAATCAGAAGCCATCTACAGGTAACAAGACTCCTTCACCCAAATCAACATGCCTACAGCGCAGGCAAACCAACAGAATCGGCACTGCACAGCGTGGTATCTCAAAGACTTATTTTGATACGCATAAAGACTACCGAAACTAAAGTTTATGAACATTAGCTTAAATGACGTTTCTGAATGCGGCCGTAAGACGGTTGATTACTATCCATCAGGTGTTTGCTTGCTCGTTTGTCCGCCTCTAGGATAAAAAATAAAAAAAGCACGGTGTATTTGTAATTCCTTTGTCGTCTGATATCCGTAACACAAGTACGGAATCAGGTCAATGTATGAGTATTATTATACATGCAAGCCTACGATCACAAAAAAATAACACAATTCCGCCATCGATCGAACCCCTGAATCGATAGGTCTATCATCTCATCACCCTAATGCAAGCGAGGGAAACAATGGTAGATAGTAGTTAAGTTCTTTACCTCATTCTTCCACATTTGATGAGGTATGAAGGCGTTTCGGGCAGCCGTAGAAGGATGCAGAAATGGAGAAGAGGAATGGCTAGAAGAATCCACAGCACTGTGTTGAACGGCAGCAGATCTCCGAGGATGAACACCAGAAGGTTTCCCACGGTCTGAAAGAAGAATTGAGGATAAAAAGCCGCTATAACATCAGTGGAGTTACCCAAATGGATGTATGACAAAATTTTTGATACGGGGTGGATACAAATCCAACACTAAGGTGCTCCTTTGAGGGACAATAATGAAAGGCGGTGTGTTTACTCCAAGCGGATGCTGTTTCTGTCATAATATAATGGGTGTTTCTCTCATTTCGTGCAAAACACATGCCCGAACTTTTTTGGTAAATCTAAACAACCTAGGAGCCAGCAAATATTTTTTATCGATAAGTATCTTACTTACCTATTACTGTCACATTGAAGTGATATTATTCATAAGAAGTAACTAGTAGGAGTACTTCGACCAAATTCCAAATCATAATATTTATTTCTGAACTAAAGCAACGCGCAGCTCCTAGCGTCCTAGCACTCGTAGCACAGTAATGGTCCGTAGACACGTGGTTAAACTATGTCGTAGCACAGTGAGCCTCCCCGCGCTTATTCTTACCTGTGAGAAAATATAACAAAAGTGCCAGTCATCTCTCGGATGCTGTCCTCACTGATCTCCTTCACATTAGAGGTCAGACGACGCGCGCCCCTACAACTCGTAGCACGATGCGTCGTAGCACTTGTAGTACAGCGATGTTCCGTAGACATGCGGTTGACTACGCCGTAGCGCAGTGAGCCGCACGTTTATCCTTACCTAATCCCGCCACCAGGTAATGGTCCTTCTTACCGTATACGCATATGGACCGAATCTTGTCCATGTCCACGGTCACACTGACCAGGTCACAGGCTTTGGCTTGCATGTTTGGCTCTCTACTCGGTGCGTTTTTTCACTCCCTTCAAAGTCTCAGTGTCCAATCTTAATGTCACTACTGTTTTAATGGGGCCTGAAACACCACAGCACAAGCTTACCTGTGAGAATATAACAAAAGTGCCCGTCATCCCTCGGATGCTGTCCTCACTGATCTCCTTCACATACAGAGGGCAGACGACGAACGCGCCGCCTGAACCAAACCCGATGAGCGCCCGAGCGCCGATCAGCGCAGTCGAGTGTGTGCACATCAGCTTCACTGCCCAGCCCAGCTGTGGACAAAGGAGACGGGATAAGAGGATTTAGTTAAGGATTTGACGACCCGTTTGGAACTGTGGTAATTTACGCTGCCTTTGTTCCAAGGGTTGCGGGATCGATCCCCGCACAGTACAAACATTTGTGTGCATGTACGTGTTTTTTGTATTGGTCTGGGTGTTTTCTATGTATTTACAAAAGAAAAGTATTATTTGTATATATTTGTAATCTCACTGTTGATTCTGATATCCGTAACACAGGAGCTTGAGCTACCTATCTCGGAGTCAGATCAATACATACATGTGATGTTGTGAAATATATAATTCTTTATTTCCATTAATGTTACCAAAGCCCTGTTGGTCTAGTGGTTTAAGTACCGGGCCGTGATCTCGGGGTCCTCGGGTCGATTCTCGGGTCGAGCGAAAACTATGTTTCGAATATCGAACAAAGCTCGGGTTTGTGATCACCAATCCGCATTTGGCATGGTGATTGGTGATTAAGTCTAATCCCATCATAGTAGCGATGACTTGATTTCTATGGTTATGGTTGAGTGAAATGATGGCTGACACATACGTCATACTTGTGAACAGGTGCCACCTTTGGGGACTGGTCCGCTTCGGTTTACCTCATATTTAGCTTTTAATTTGCTTCATTCTATTTTGTGTTGCATTAGACTGTATGACTTGGTATGAGGATAATAAACCATTGCAAAAAATTTGGCGATTAAAAAGAGTAACTGGCGAGTTTCTTGCCGGAACTTCTCGACCAGAAACAACTTTCCGAGCCGGTGGTAGAATCGCATTATGTTTATTTATTTCTTTAGTATATTTATGTATCAACATATATATGTATTAACATGTAAATTATACATAACTATTTATAAATAGTTTTTAAGTCATTCAAATGTATGACGATTTGTAAGTGCTGTGTACAAGCCTATGCAAATAAAGAATTATTTGATTGATTGATATGATGAAGGCCTTTGCGATGCAGTGGGACAGTTTATAGGCTGATATTTTATGTTACCAATATTTGTGGTTATTGATATTTATAGAACGTTATTTAATTATATACATAAGGGCGCATTTACATTGGTAACCGCATGGCACATTGCGTGTAGGTGTGTAACGGGAAGGAGCAGGGAGCTAATTAACGTAACGTCAAAATTATCAACTAATCTAATACAGGGTGTATCTGTGAAAACCGCGTGTTCTACTAACCATTCTAACCTTGATCTACGACTTTTCGAAATTCGTCAATTTTTTTTCGACTCCCCATACAAAATGAGCAAGTCACGTGACCGACTTTGTATGAAAAGTTGAATTTTTTAAATGCGAATTTCAAAGTCATAGAACAAATGTTCTTCAGAACGGTTGTTAGAATACGTGGCTGATGGGATGTTTACACCGTTAATTTTTATCACTTACGTCCCGGAAAGGTATCGTGAATGAAGTCCATTTAGAATGTAAGATCGATTAACACGTTAGTTACCAATTACATTAATTATACTAATTTACAAAGATTATACACAAAGAGAAAATTAAAACAAAATTAACAAGATATTATGATCATCTAGCACACACTTCGCTCACAAAACTACATTATTGCCGGGTGGATAAGTTTATTTTTATGGAACAACAGAATTTTTTTTCGTTTGTAAGTTTAAAAAGAAATAATAATAATATCCTCCAACCGATTACGGCTACGGCGGCCAATCTCAACGATCGGCATACGCAGGATATATTATAGTGCTCAAGTGTGTGCGCAAACACAAGTGCACTCTCTATTCCCTTACCCTCATATTCCGATAGGACACTACTGTGACACGACCAGAGAGGGATTGGGCGCAAGACCAATGGCTTAACGTGCTTTCTGACGCTACAAGACCGCCAACTTCCAGAATCCGGGCTGCCACTGAGAATTTCTTACCGAAAACTTAGGTACAAATATTTGGCCCGACCCGGGGATCGAACCCGGGACCTCTTGCGCAGCCGTCGCTTAAAAGTGCGATCCACTAACCTCTGCGCCACCGAGGCAGTCGACGTAACATTATCATCATCCTCGTCAGCCCATTTAAGTCCCCACTGCTGGGGCTCGGGCCTCCCTCAATCACATGAGGGGTAATTGCCATACTCACCACGCTTGGCAGACGGGTTGGCGAGGGTTTTGATATAAATGCAGAGTTTTCCTTCTCTGGGTGCTGATGATCATGCCAGCAGCTTTACCTTAGTCGCCTTTTACGACACCTCGGTAAGAGTGAGGGTGGCCTATTCTACTCTGCCGGGGACCACACGGCGATAACATATCATCGTTATACCACTAACCACTGCGCCACCGAGGCAGTCTATACTAAATACTAAATATATATCTGTAAAGCATTTCTGCAGCCGCGTGGTCCCGGCAGAGTAGAATAGGCCACCCTCTCTCTTACCGAGGTGTCGTAAAAGGCGACTAAGGTAAAGCTGCTGACATGATCATCAGCACCCAGAGAAGAAAAACTCTGCATTTATATCAAAACCCTCGCCAACCCGTCGGCCAAGCTTGGTGAGTATGGCAATCACCCCTCATGTGATTGAGGGATGCCCGTGCTCCAACAGTGGGGACTTAAATGGGCTGATGATGATGATGAAAGCATTTCTAATAAATAAATAATATTATATTTACTGCAATAGGCACCGAAGCACACAGCAGAGCATTCTTCCTCCCGAATCTATCCGTGGCCACTCCATATATGAACACCGCTATGGGTGCAAATATGAACATGATGGAGGCCATCCAGGACACCTCCTCCTCCGAGAGGGGGGCGGTGGAGGGGGTGAGGTCCCCCATGAGGAGCGCCTTGTTGGGGGAGATCCATCCCATAGCGGTGCCGTAGGCAAGGATTGGCATACAAACTGAAACAAATAAAATTCATTTTTTTTGTGGTTGAAGTAAGGTGCCGCGATATCGGGTCCTAGATTCGATTCCCGGTTCGAGCAAAAAGTATGTCTCGAATTTTTCGAACATAGCTCGGGTTTGCGGTCACTAATTCGTATGACAAGCGTGGTGATTAAGCCTAATCCCAGCATAGTAGCATTGCGTTGACTTGATTTCTATGATAGACTTCGCCCAGCAGTGGGACAGTATCTGGTTCTGTCCTCCATGGACAGTATGAACAAAAAAGTTAAGTTTTTTTTTTATTTCATAGAAATGGGGTGAGCCCTGCGTCTCATAGCCACTGCGACCAGTAGATGATCTATTGTGGCATCCCCGTAACCTATTACGGCACCTCATGTAGCTCCAGTTCCAGGATAAACCCGAGAATGGAGCTGATGGGGGAGCTCTTGATCTCGTCAGCTGAGATCATTTGTGCTCCTAGGTGCCGGCTTCTGCAGCGGTGCAGCGCTATGCACTCGCCGAGGACGTGGATAATCGTTTCCTCGTCCTCGCGACAGAACCTGCAGATTTGGTATCTGAAAGGCCCATGTTGTGCAGGTGCTTGTTTAGTTAAGTTATGTAAATTAACTATTTTTTGTTAGGCGGTGTCCATTAATCACGTGAGAGCTGATTCAACGCATCTATGATGACCCATGTGTTGAATATATCCATAGCAACGGTAATTACTCGCCTGTCATCTCTTTTTTCTACTATAATGTTTTTTTTGTTCTATTTTAATCCACGATCACTCTTTGGACTATGAATGGATGCGTTGATTGTGACATGCTTGCTGAGTGTGCCCTCCAGTAAGGACACTCCTCTTGGTCTAGTCATCCTTTACTCTCTCTTGTAACCAATGCTATAATGTAAAAAAAAAAAAAATAGAGAATAAGAAAAAATATAAAGCCAAAACCAATTTTGCCGGGGATCGTTGAATAAAATAAATAAATAAACATAGTCAATTTTAAATCGACGTGTCTCTCTTATACACTTGACATTTGCGGAATCACACCATAAAAAAAAACATAATAATAGGTTTTGAAAAGGGAAGGCGGATTTTCCCATTGTCAAATTGAGGAGAAAACTTAAGCTTCCACACCACACTTTGTGTTGTTAAATACGCTTAAACACGATTTTTACTTTGATCGAATGATGAAAGGAGATTACGAAACCTTTGTAAGCTAATATTTGAGGTTTATTTATAAACGTTCAATAAACGTTTGCTAGCTAAAACGGTGTTATAGAACAGTTTTCACATTTGAAACAAAAAAAAAACAAAACGGAATTTTCGAATAAAGAACGAGGCGAACGAAGGCTTTGTAACACCGTTTCAGTTAACAAGGTTACTTACCATCGGTACATGTACAGTCAACTCCAAATGTATACACTTTAGGACGTTGTCACAATATATAATATAAGAAAGTAGACCTCTACTTTCTTATAGGTAAGTATTGTGACAAGGTCCTAAAGTGTATACATATTTTTGGAGTTGACTGTACTATGTTATCTAACAATAAATGATTTATTAATAAAACAATGTAAATAACATTTGGCACTCCCAATGAATGGTATTAGCTACTTAATATTGTCATCATCAGCCCATTTAAGTCTCCACTGCTGGGGCACGGGCCTCCCTCAATCACATGAGAGGTAGTTGCCATACTCACCACCCTTGGCAGACGGGTTGGCGAGGGTTTGATATAAATGCAGAGTTTTCCTTCTCTGGGTGCTGATGATCATGCCAGCAGCTTTACCTTAGTCGCCTTTTACGACACCTCGGTAAGAGTGAGGATGGCCTATTCTACTCTGCCGGGAACGGCTTAGTTATAACATGTAATGACATTTGGCCACAACTACTCACAATGAATGGTATTAGCTACTTAATATTGTATCAATGTATAATTTAGAAATGGAAATGATTACATAAGAATATATGCCACGTGTGTTACATATTTTGGCACTGATCGTTAGTAACATCTTGGATAGGTACAGTCAGCGTCAGATCAAGTTACCCCCCTGTAGTGGAAAAATAACACTTGTGCCCCTGACATAAGATCGGTCCAAAGGTCAACAAGGGTAATTCGACGTGTCGCCGTGTGTACATGAGTTGTTACGTCGAGCGGTGACTTGCCATGTTACAGCATGAATACCAAAGATACCATTCACAGAAAACCGAGCGAGAAGCAACGCTTTTGTGCTGTGTTTCGCAGAGTGAGTGAGGTTCCAGTTCAAGGGAAAACAAAAAGGATGGCAGCGCACATCCACTCCAAATCGCTTACCATCTGGTCATCCGATTGCTTGTCTGCCACCTATCACATAAAAAGCTCAGTGAATGTAGGTATGACTATATAGTGCATAAATCAAATTTGACCGTGGGAGAGCCACGCTTCGGCATGAATGGACCGGCTAGACCGGAGTGAGGCCGTGGTATCACGGCCTCACTCCGGTCACGATCAGTATTTGTGCTGTTTCGCTGCGTGAGTGAGGGTAGTGGAGATCCAATCCGGGGGAAAGGGGGGTTTAAAGGTTGGCAGCGCACTTGTGACTCCACTGGTGTTTCGAATGTAAATGGGCGGCGGCAATCGCTTACCTTCTTGTGAACCGTCTGCTCGTCTGCCAAATATCACATGAAAATAAATCAGGAGATTCGTCTACTTGTCTGTTACTTGTCGATATCGAAACTTACCAATTATGGACATTAATACTTGGTTGTGTTTGCTGCCAGTCTTCATTCCACTTGTAACCTTATACATTTTGTTCACCATTTTTAGTAAATGTTTTCTGCTTGGATAGAGTTAAAAAAATCAGGAACGTTGTAAAAAGTCCTAAATACTCACGTTACCACTACACATGCACCAAAATGAATCTATTTTTTAATAAATTATTTTGGAACAGTTCTCATTTTTAAAATAAATATTAGTTTTTTATTTTAAGAACGGGTGGAGATTGTATTTGGTTTTTTTTTTAAAAGGAGGTTCTTTACTTAATTGCATTGATCTCTGTAGATAGGTACAAAAATATTTCTGTATTTATTTTCTTTTTTGTAATCCCTGCTTTTTATATATTTTTAAAATCACACTATTTTGCTTAAATCAATTTAATTTGTTTTTTTCAGTGCCGCGGAAATCAACACAAACTCACTTTGCTCGTCTGTAATTATATCGCGAGTCGCGTGCGCACTGGGAGAAGACGATTACAGTGCGTCTTTATATGGACGCTTGTTGAATTCGTCGATGCAAAGGCCTATTTATGTGTTGTTTATATACTTAGGGTTATATCTTTACTGTAGTCCCCGCAAAGACTCGCGGCAGCCACTGATTATTCGTATATAAGTATTTTAAGTTGTTTTCTGTATAAGTTCTAAAAACTACGTCTTTCATTAATTAGTTTAGTAATGAAATTAGTGGTTAGTGGGTGGAACTTTAAAGCGACGGCTGCGCAAGAGGTCCCGGGTTCGATCCGAGACAGATCGATGTATGTGATATTGTGAAATATTTATTCATTTATCTTTACTAAGAGTGTATGATCTATATATCGATGTTTTTTAATTCTATGTTGTCTACTTTGTATAAGAATTTTGTGTATGCTTGTAAAGGCTTACATACATAATTCAAGAAGAAGACTGCATCGGTGGCGCAGTGGTTAGTGGGTCGCACTCTAAAGCGACGGCTGCGCAAGAGGTCCCGGGTTCAATCCTCGGGGATCCAAAAATTTGTACCTAAGTTTTCGCTAAGAAATTCTTAGTGGCAGCCCGGAGTCTGGAAGTAGGCGCTCTTGTACCTCAGTGCCTCGGAAAACACGTTAAGCTGTTGGTCTTTCGGCCAAATCCTCTCCGGTCATGTCACGCTCGTATCCTATCGAATATGAGGGTAAGGGTAAAGAGAGTGCACTTGTGTTTGTGCACACACTTACTATATCCTAGCCTAAGTGACTGATCGTTGAGTTGAAGGATATTTTTTATTAATTATAATTACTATGGAAAGCTCAAATAGTGACTATTAGAAGTAAAAACCAACATTTGCATGCTATTTTTATAGCTAAATTGGATAACATTGTCTAATTTTAAGATCTACATTTATGTCATCATCATCATCATCAGCCTATTTAAGTTCCCACTGCTGGGGCACGGGCCTCCCTCAATCACATGAGAGGTAATTGCCATACTCACCACGCTTGGCAGACGGGTTGGCGAGGGTTTTGATATAAATGCAGTCGCCTTTTACGACACCTCGGTAAGAGTAAGGGTGGCCTATTCTACTCTGCCGGGGACCACACGGCTAGTGTCAAATATTGTATTGGTATTATTATGGTATGTCGCAGATGTAATTCACTTACCATCAGGTGAGCCGTCTACACGTTTGTCTGCAATAATGTAAAAAAAAATCTTTTATATTTTGCATAGGACCTGTAATTTGGTTGAAATAATAAATATTATTGAATTTTTTAATAATCATTCACTCATAGTTGCTTAAAGTGACCAGTTTTAGCAATTATGAAGATGATTGTAACAACACCTGTAAAAACAATTGCTAAGCGACTCAAAAATGTTATCAGTCTTTCTTTTAAGTATTCAAAGAGTTTTTTTAATCTCTCATGCATAATACGCAACATATTTTCAGCCCATCTACCGCAGTGTCTCAAATCGCCACAATTAATAAAAATCTTATGGTGGCGCTAGTTTCACGATGTGACGGGTAGGGCACACTAGCAACGCCAATTGATTTTAATTTTTAGCTACTAACCCGAGTCAATTTTAAACTATTCCGGGGCTACAACCTCTCGGCAAACACTTATAATATTTATTAAATAACCAATATAACCATGTAAAAATTTTGGATCCAACGCGTACGCGAAAAATTGATTTACGCCAAAATTGGCCGCTTTTGGCGGTAATCAATTTTTCGGGTACGAAAACGGACCCAACATTTGTGCATGGTTATTTAATAAATAGTATAAGTGTTTTCCGAGAGTTTGTAACCCTAAAATTGTTTAAATTAGATCGGGTTTAGTAGCTAAAAATAATATCGATTGGCGTAGCTAGTATGCCCTACTCCTCACAATTTTTAATTTCGCATACTTGGCCGTTTTTCGAGTTAAGGTGACGGCTTAACTCGAAAAACGGCCAAGTATGCGAAATTAAAAATTGTGAGGTTAAATTCTCAAACCTTTAATATCGTGTTGTATTAAGTAATAAGTTATGCGTACGGGCACAAAATTACAAAGAAAATTGCATGACCCGGATTTGACGGAGGTGCAGGGACAAAATTCTTTAAGAAAATATTTTGTTATGAGTACCTATAAGGCACTCTTAAATAATTTGAGGTGGCCGAGTTAGCAAAATCGATGCACTTTAGGCTGACGGGAGCCGTGTGGTCCCCGGCAGAGTAGAATAGGCCACCCTCACTCTTACCAAGGTGTCGTAAAAGGCGACTAAGGTAAAGCTGCTGGCATGATCTTCAGCACCCAGAGAAGGAAAACTCTGCATTTATATCAAAACCCTCGCCAACCCGTCTGCCAAGCGTGGTGAGTATGGCAATCACCCCTCATGTGATTGAGGGAGGCCCGTGCCCCAGCAGTGGGGACTTTAATGGGCTGATGATGTTGAAGATGATGATGATGATGCACTTTAGGAAACCAGATCAAATCTCAGATCAATTTTATAGGTGAGAGAGCCACGCTTCGCCACTGGCCGGCTCGACTAGAGTGATACCACGGCCTCACAGAAAACCGGCGTGACGCAGCACTGCGCTGTTTCGCTGCGTGAGTGAGGGCACCGGAGGCCCAAGTTCACCCGCGACGCCAGTGGAGTCTCAAGTGTGCTGCCAACCTTTAAACCTTTTTTAAGCCCCGGAATTGGGATTCCGGTACCTTCCACACAGTGCTGCTTCACGCCGATTTTCTGTGAGGCCGTAGTATCACTCTGGTCGAGTCCATTCATGCCGAAGCGGGGCTCTCCCACGGTCAAAATAATTCACGGCCGAGAAAATTGTGATATGAATGAGCGTGTGCAAAATAAGTTTGGAAAATGACAAATTCTTACTGGCGGCGTCACTGATCCGTAAAGCATTCTTAAGGCGACGTGTAGCCCTATCTAGCGACACCAATCGATTTAAATTGTTAGCTACTCAACTGGATCTATTTTAAAGAATTTCGTCTGCCACCTATACCATAAAAAAAAATTCGGAGTGGGAGTCTCTAAGCAAAAATTTATACTATTTATGTAATAATTTTCCACTACTTTTTGATCCGTATTTTCACTTCAAATTTGGATTATCGCCAAAAGTGGCCATTTTTGGCGGTAATTCAAATGTCGAGTTCAAAAGCAGACCCAAAAGTTAAGTAATAAATAGTATAAGTGTTTTCCCAGGACTACAGCTTCGAAATTGTTAAAAAGATATCCGGTTTAGTTGCTAATAATTGAAATCCATTGGCGTCGCTAGTGTGCCCTACACGTCACCTTAAGTAAAATATTGGTGTCAAATTAAATGTCCAGTGATTTGAAATAAGGACCTATTTCTTTTTCCAATATCAGAACTAAATTCTTACTTTGAATATTTTTTTTTGTCAAAAATTTAATATAATAGAGCGAGATGGTAGATCAGTGGTTAGAAACGCACCTTTGATACGGTGGTCTGGGTTCGAATCCGAGCATACACCTTTGGATTTGTCAAATTCTAATGTCTATTCTAATTCTATCTATTTTATATATACATGTATATAACAATGGACTAGAGTATCTAATATAAATGAGGAGCGTCGGAACAAAAACCGATAAATCACAATACGGTATTTGACAATTTTTTTTTCATTTGTGTAATCAAAAGACCGCTCAATGATAGAAACATCGTTGAAAGAGTTACTTGATTCTCATTTAAACTACCTGAGATATCACAACTTTAAAATCACATTATTTTGGGCAAACCCAAAACGCTCCATACAAATGGCTACTGAGATGTGACGTCACACGACAGTATTTTGTATGCATTTTAATTGAATTTTGTATGGTAGCTATATCAAATGTTTCGTTTATGTCAATGGTTCCATTATAATAGTTGGTGTAAATTATATGTGTTATTCAATGGTATAATTATTTTTTAATCATTTCATACTTTTAAAATGGACTTGCCCATGAATCTTTGAATGACCATAAAACCTACTAGACGTTATATTTTTAATTGAGATTTTTTGCTATTCGCACATATTTACCTATATTTTGATAAAATATTTATATTTTGTAAAATCTCGAGCTTAGACAAAAACCCTATTGTGTTTTTTGTGGAAAATTTTAAAATATGGCCAAGTTCATGGTTTTTAATACAGTAGGATAAATCGGTTTTTGATAAACTAATATATCCTACAAATTGTTTATGGTTTTGTCATGAGAAACTCTAAATTAGAAATATCGGTTTTTGACAGAATCAAAAGAGTCGACATTGAAAAACGTAAAGGATTTATCGGTATCTGTTCCAATCGCCATCGTTGTTTAGTGCGATTTTTGTAATTATCGGTTTTTGTTTAAATTAGGGTATTTTGAGGGCAGTTTTAGCGGCGGATTTATCAGTTTTCGACCAGGTTATTTTAACTATTAAGGAAGATATGTACGTAAACAACTAAATTGCGATAAAAATAAATCAAAATGTGATATATCGGTCTTTGTTCCTCAAATATTCAGCAGACCTCCTCTCCTCTAATTTGCTGTGCCCGACAGGGTCCATATTGTTCCTTAAATATCATTTATAATATGTACCACCGTAATATATCACATATGGAAAAGCAATAAAGAATTGAATTGAATTGAATTGAAATTTATGTGCTTACTTCTACCACCTACGAGCACTAAAAGGTCCAGTTTGGTAAGTCTAACTTTTCCAGAAAGAGGTCGATCGACGAATCCAACTCGGCTCGGCAGCGTTCGGGAAGCTACGCAACATATTTTCGGCCCATCTTCCGCAGTGTCTCAAGATGAAAGTTTCCATGGGTCGTGTTGCCAGTGATGACATACGGAACCGAAACGTGGCCGCTTACAATGTGCCGATTAAGGAGACTCGAAGATACCCAGAGAGCATATAGAGAGGGCTATGCTTGGAATCTCCTTGCGTGAACGTATCAGAAATGATGATATCCACATGAGAACTTTGGTCACAGGCATAGCCTAAAGCAGACTTTTGTTGTTAACGGCACACTTTTAGTTTCAGTAAAATTTTACAGCACTCCAGTAAAGAATTCGGTAGGCGTAGGTAGGTATATTAGAGGCCTTGATTTATGTGTAACTGACGTAGGGGTCCTATTGATATCCTTTAGGTTGGAAACCCTCATTACCAACCCAAAGAAAAAACGTAATTGTTTATTAAAAATTATTGTGCCTAACTTTTCTTTTGTAATTGTCAAGTGCAATTAATCATCGCGGCACACCGGCTGAAAAAGCCTGGGCTAAAGGATTGCATTCATCAAGTGTCAATGAGCAGGGTACTTCGAGAGGAGAACAGACAGCGGTTGGGGCGAAAAGGTCCTCGAGAGGAGGCCACGTACCGGAAGTCGCAACCGTGGCAAGCCTTTTTTTTTGGTTTCGCAGGGGGAATGCCGCCGGCTCAAAATATAAGCCGGGAGAACTGAGCCGTCCCTATCAGGCAGCCGAGGGAGCCTGTTCAATACTGGTGCTGGTGCCCCCGTACCACGCACCAGCCTGCACCCTCCGCGGAGAGGGGGGAGACGCGCATCTGCTCGGCGTCTCCTCCCCCTCCTCACCCTTTGGAGCGTGCTAGCGAGGGCATCTCGCTCTCGCTTGCGCTCCGCCGCTCGCTACCATTACGTGCTCGCAGAAGGCAGCGAAGGCCTTCCAGGCCCCATCGCTCGCTAGTGTAGCTCTCGTTATACTAGGGAGGGAGAGGTCCTGGCCGACCTCCGTTACCAGCGCCTGACGCTGCGAGTCCCACGGTACCTTCTCCGCAAGGGTGTGGTGTGCCGTGTCCTCTGCAGCGCCGCACTCATGGCAGGAAGGCGCCTCCTCTCGTTATCCCGTATTTTGTGCAGATAATAACTGAAGCACCCATGTCCGGTCATTATCTGCACCATATGGAAGAAGACGGAGCCGTGGTGACGCTCAAGCCAATGGTCTAGGAACGGGGCGAGCGCGTCGAGGGTTCTCCGGCCGTAAGGGGCAAGGCCGAAGTTCTCGGACCATCGCCTCAGGGCCGTGGCAGGCCTAGCCTAAGAAGCGGCCGGGTGTAATCAATAACCTGGCGCCCTCTTGTTTCAAATTGCGCGAACAAAATGGAATACTTACAGCATGTTCGACTACTTAGGCATAGCTTCATTTATTTATCAGACATCCCTAATCGTATATCATGGTTCAAGCGTAACCCGTGCTTCGAAGCGACAGCATTGGACCCAACTGAGAATCACACGCTAAGATGAGAAGAACGATCAGATCGCATTCGCTCCTTGCGGAACGTTCCAGTGGAGGCTCTATGCGTAGCGAGGGGCTCTCGGCGCCCTATAGCTTCTGGAGCCCGGGTGCACCGTACCCCCTGCACTATAGGTAAAGACGCCCCTGGGTCCCCAAAGGTGGATAGACGATCTGAAGTGAAGGTCGCGGGAATACCTTGGATGCGAACGGCACTGGACCGATTCTGTGTGGAGAACATTGAGGGAGGCCTATGTCCAGCAGTGACGACTATTGGCTGAAATTATGATGATGATGTCATAATACCTACGCTATCTTTTTTATGTGATAGGTGGCAGACGTGTAGACGGATCACCTGAAGGCAAGCGATTGCCGGCGCCCATGGACACCCGCGACACCAGTGGAGTCACAAGTGAGCTGCCAAACTTTTAAACCCCCCTGTATTGAGCATCCGGTACCCTCACTCACCTATCTAGTATCTACCGGGTATTCCTCTCCAAGAAAAACCTACAGATTAACGTAGTTTATTTAATATATTTCGGCGCACTTGGCAGATTGTATTGATCGACAACAATTTATGCTTAATATTTTCCTTAAGGAAAACAGAAGGGGCATTACCGCTCCCCAATTATTAGATATCAAGATATTTCTTCTAAGTTGGAGCTGGTAAATACCTGGATGGAGTAGGGCAACCATGAGTAATTATTTACGGGTTTATTTAATAGGTTTAGATTTTTGACTAAGTAAAAGTATCAGCCTATATACTGTCCCACTGCAGGGCAAAGGCCTCCATCATAGAAATGAAGTCAACGCTACTATGATGGGATTAGGCTTAATCATCGCGCATGCCTAATGTTGAATGGTGTTCAAAAACCCGAGCTATGTTCGAAAAATTCGAAACATATCTTTGCTCGACCCGGGAATTGAACCCAAGACCCATAGATCACGGATCATGGTACTTAAACCATTAGACTAACAGGATAATAAGTTAAGTAAAGTAAGATAAGTTAATAACGCTCTTAAAAAAATTATCTCGTGTTCAGGCGGGAATCAAACCCACATCTTCCACAATTCAAGTGGCGGTTTTTCTACTTTTTTTTAATGTCATAGGTAGATGATCAGACGGATCACCTGATGGAAAGCGATTTCCACCGCCCATGGACACCCGCGACACCAGTGGACTGCCAACCTTTAAACCCGCCTCCGGTACCCTCACTCACGCAGCGAAACACAGCATAATGTTGCTTCACGCCGGGCACAGAGAAGTTCATGTCTATGACGCCAGGTTTCTGTGAGGCAGTGGTATCAATCCGGTCGAGCCGGCCCGTTACATGCCGAAGCGTGGCTCTCCCAGGGTTAAAATGTCCGTAGTTACCATTTGGTTAAAATCACGCTTCGGCATGTACCTAACGGGCCGGCTCGACCGGATTGATACCACTGCCTCACAGAAACCCGGCAAGAAGCAACATTGTGCTGTGTTTCGCTGCGTGAGCGAGGGTACCGGAGGCTCAATCCGGAAAGAGAAAGAAGGGTTTAAAGGTGGGCGGCGCATTTGTTACTCCGCTGGTGTCGCGGGTGTCCATGGGCGGTGGCAATCGCTTACCATCAGGTGATCCGTCTGCTCGTCTGCCTTCTATCACATAAAAAAGTCGGCTCTTAGAAAACGGTCAGCATCAAAAGTAACTGTAGGTACTATATAAAGCCCAAGTACGACCCCACATGGAGTACTGCTCCCATCTTTGGGCAGGCGCCCTTAAATATCAGCTTGACCCATTTGACGCCTTGCAGAGACGAGCTGTCCGGATTGTCGGGGATCCCGATCTCACGGACAAATTGGAGTCGTTGGAGTCGCGAACAGATTTTGGCTCTCTTTGCCTCTTCTATAGGTTCTTCCATGGAGAGTGCTCTTTGGAGCTGTTTAATATCATACCAGGGTCACCATTCTACAATCGCACGAGTAGACGCCGCGGCAAACTTCACCAATACTACCTGGAACCAATCCCTTCCAGAACGCTTCGTTTCCAGCGCTCCTTTTTCCCGCGCTCGTGCAAACTCTGGAATGAGCTTCCAGCCGCGGTGTTCCCTGATCGCTATGACACGTCCTTTTTTAAACGAGGTTTGAAAAGAGTTCTTCTCTCACGGTAGGTAGCGGCATGACTGTGCTCGGGCATTGTTCATGTCTATGAGCGGCGGTTACCGTTTACCATCAGAAGGACCGCAAGCTCGTCTACCTACTATAAGCAATAAAAAAAAAAACCATGTCAAAGTAACCGTTCTGCCTATTATAGTCAGTTTCTAAGGGGCAGGTACAAAATGTTACTTCGACATGGTACTAATGTATTAAGCTACTTTTCATGCGACCGTACCTACCTATTTGTTTTACCGGTATTATGTTTTTAAAACACATATCAGATTACAAAGGTACAGGTACCAATCAGATCAGCATATACAGACAGACACACGTCAGGCTACGAATTCCATACAATCTGTCAAAAAATCTTCAATTCATATTGAATCGAACGCGTTTGACATTAAGTTGACAATCGAATAAAGAAATTTGACAGTTTTGTTATTGTATACTTTGATGTGTGGCTGTACGACATGCGCGCGTGCAATGATCTCGGCGTGACAGCGTAGACAGAGACAGAATATACGGAACGTAAGCGGGAGAGACACGTTACGATATACATCTAGCCCATAGGTCAATGGTCTCTTCGATAGCAACGTTATTCAACGCGCATGATAAGACAAAGAATGTAGGAATCCCGCTCCACCTTTGCTCGACCTCTTGGTGAGGCATAGACGTAACTAGAGCCGCCAATAGATTTGTGTTAAGGTGACGGGTAGGGCACACTAGCGACGCCAATCGTTTTTAATTTTTAGCTACTAAACCGGATCTATTTTAAATAATTTCGGGGTTACAATTTCACAATCAATTTTAAGGCAAATACTATTTATTAAATAACCATGCAAAAATGTTGGGTCCGTTTTTGTACACGAAAAATTGATTCACGCCAACAGCGGATACTTTTGGCGGTAATCCAAAATTCAGATTCAAAAGCAGACCAAACAGTTGACTATAAGTGTTAAATAAATAGTATAAGTGTTTGCCGAGAGGTTGTAACGAAATTCTTTAGAATAGATCATGTTTAGTAGCTAAAATTAAAATCGATTGGCGTCGTTAGTGTGCCCTACCCGTCACCTTAATTGTTACGATTATGTTTTTTTTTAAAGTAGATACATCTGTGAATCCATAAAGGAAAGTATTAAGATTTTTTTGAGATGTACTGTGTAATATTATCTTTATACAAGTAACCTGTAGGTGGCAGACGAGCAGACGGATCACCTGATGGTAAGCGATTGCCGCCGCCCATGGACACTCGCGACACCAGTGGAGTCACAACTCACTGCCAACCTGTAAATCCTCCTTTCCCCGGATTGGGCTCCGGTACCCTCACTCACGCAGCGAAACACAGCACAGTGCTGCTTCACGCCGGTTTTCTGAGGCCGTAGTATCCGGTCGAGCCGGCCAATCCATGCCGAAGCGTATCTATCCCACGGTAAAAAATAACATAAGTTTGACTGTTCCCTTAAGGCATTTGTTAGTTATTGCATTATACAGGGTGTATATGTGGACATTAACATCCCTTTAACCACGTGTTCCACCAACCATTCTGAACCACGTTTGTTCTACGACTTTTCGAAATTTAGTCGAAAATTTTTTCGCCTTCCCATACAAAATGACCAAGTCACGTGACCGACTTTCTATGAGAAATTGTTTTTTTTATGCGAATTTCCAAAAGTCATAGAACAATGGACAACATTTCAAAATTGCTGAGCTATGAAACAAAAAATACCAATTCTTTATTTACTCTTCCGCTTCTCGAATATATATTTATTTATTTTTTATATTGCTTATTTACTGGGAAAAAAATTAAAAACTAAAAAACGTAAGATGACGTCATCGGACGGCAGAATGTAAAATATTTCTTTGCATAGCACATTATAGTTTTATATTTACGAAATGCCAAACCCATGACATGCAACTGTCAAAAAACGACAATTTGTCAACGTTGAATGAATGAATGACGGTGACAATGTTGACTCTAGTAGGTATTCTTTACCTTTGACAGTAGTACCTTTTTTATTAAAGCAGTTATAAGCAAAGGAATATCGCTGTATTCAGCCGTCCGATGACGTCATTTGGCGCTTACGTCTATTTAGAATATAAAGAATTTCAATAATTATTTTATGTATGAAATTATAATTTCATTTAATGCCTATTTTCATATAAAAAACAATATGGACATGTTAAAAATGTGAAATGTTGTCCATTGTTCAGAATGGATGATAGAACACGTGGTTAAAGGGATGTAAATGTTTAACTCCCTGTATTATATTTCAAGGTTATATTCCTATACTTACTTATAATCCGTAAAATATATAATCATAGTGAACCGTACCGTTCAACTAGCCTATTGCAAAAGGGGAGATCCCGTAAAGTACAGTAGAATAGATCTTCCTACCCCCTACTCTGAGAGCATTATTACCAAGAAATCAATTTAAAATGAAGATATTTGAGTGCTTAGTAAACTCATTTTAACATAGGTTTAAACAGACTTAGGATGTTACTATGTTTTATGCAAGGTCAGCGAATCCGGGGGCTAAAGTTAGTGTTACTATGAATATAAACCTTCCTCTTGTATTGCGTTTTAAGGTGACGGGTAGGGCACACTAGCTACGCCAATCGATTTTAATTTTTAGCTACTAAACCGGATCGCGGACGCGAAAAATTGATTCACACCAAAAGCGCCCACTTTTAGCGTGAATCAATTTTTCGCGTACAAAAACGGACCCAACATTTGTGCATGGTTATTTAATAAATAGTATGTTTGCCGAGAGGTTGTAAATTCCGAAATTTTTTAAAATAGATCCGGTTTAGTAGCTAAAAATTAAAATCGATTGGCGTCGCTAGTGTGCCCTACCCGTCACCTTAAAAGACCAAATCAAAATCTGTTTTCACGCATAACATAGTGACAGACAGACAGTGAAAACGACTTTGTTTTAACATTAATGGTGCTTAGTATTTATTTGTTTGTACGTAGGTACAGCCACACATCAAACTATAAAAAACAGTCTATTTTTATGTGATAGGTGGCAGACGAGCAGACGGATCACCTGATGGTAAACGATTGCCGCGGCCCATGGACACCCGCGACACCAGTGGAGTCACATGTGCGCTGTCAACCTTTAAACCCCCTTTCTTTCGGATTGGGCCTCCGTACCCTCACTCACGAGGCGAAACAGCACGGTGCTGCTTCACACCGGTTTTCTGCGATGCCGTGGTATCACTCCGGTCGAGCCGCTCCTTTCATAACGAAGCGTGGCCCCCCACGTTCATGTATAATTTCATAAATAGATTCTCACTTTAATATCAAACACGTTGAGTTCAATATCAATTGAGGAAAAGCAGACTGTGGTAACCAGGTGGCTTTATTTTAAGCTGTCCCATAACATACGAAAATATACCTGTTGCATCCAATCTCCCCGAAATTGTTTACAAATGCAATGGAGGATATGTTCAAGACGCTGAACTGTAAGAGACGTGGCATCAACATCAATGGCGAAAACATCTCTCACCTGCGAGTTGCAGACGACATCGTCATAATGGCAGAAACGCTGCAGGACCTACAACAGTTTCAGAATGACCTGGCTGACTCTTCTAAATGCATCGGCCTACGGATGAACTTGGAAAAAACCAAGGTCATGTTCAATGAACATGTTCTACCGGAACCGATTACAATTCACGGTGCCGTTCTCGAAGCTGTTCAAAAATACGTATACCTCGGACAGACTTTGTAATTGGGTAGAAACAACTTCGAGGATGAGGTGAATAGGAGAATTTAGTTAGGTTGGGCAGAATTTGGAAAACTACGTCCTGTTTCCGTACCGTCGATACGAGTACCACAGTGCCTAAAGACGAAAGTCTTCAATCAGTGCGTCCTACCCGTCATGACATACGGAGCCGAAACGTAAACACTTACGGTACGGTTGGTCCACAAGTTAAAGGTCGCTCAGCGGGCTATGAAACGAGCAATGCTCAGCGTCTCTCTACAAGATCGAATCCGAAATGAGGTGATCCGGCAGAGAACCAAAGTCATCGACATTGCTCACCGGATTAGCAAGTTTAAGTGTCAGTGGGCTGGCCATATTAGCCGCAGAACCGAAAACCGATGCGGGTAAAAAAGTTCTAAAGTGGAGACCGCGTCTTGGCAAACGTAATGTAGGGCGAGCTCTGGTTAGGTGGAGGGACTGGACTGCAAGAGCTGGATGCGAGAAG
Organism: Marasmia exigua; assembly: GCA_019059595.1. Taxonomy (NCBI): domain Eukaryota; kingdom Metazoa; phylum Arthropoda; class Insecta; order Lepidoptera; family Crambidae; genus Marasmia; species Marasmia exigua. The sequence goes on from CM032486.1 coordinate 13,427,783, forward strand.
CCATGGATAGATCACGGTAGCGAACAATTGGAGAGACCTACGTCCAGCTGTGGACTGCGATAGGCTGATGATGATGATGATATAAACAAAGGAGACACACAGCGCGTGTAAAAAGGGAAACTCCGATTCGGTCATAACGTCTGCTTTAAAGCCAAGCCTCTCAATCAAGCCATCTGATGTGTGGTTGTTTATACATGTGTGTTACATAGTTTTATAGATTTCCGCGTTGCATTATAACTAAAATTAATTAAGACGGGGATTAACACGAAATTTATTATTATCGTGACCACAGTTGCAGTAACGTAGCCGAAACGTCAAGCAAAATATGTGAATACATAATGTTGTATCACGTTATAGATTTCGTGTTAATCCCCGTCTAAATTAATGTGGTGGTAAATGTTTGAACAGCTCTCCAAATTTGAGTATTCAGGCGTCACTGTCATTGTTCTAAAACGCGTTGGAGTCCTTTACATTCCGAAAAGGGTGAGGTAAGGATTAGTATTTCGAAGGAATGTGCCTTCGATAAGCAATTAATTGTGGTTGGCGGGGCAGCTAGCAGATTAAACTTTTCTAATTCATTTTGGCCGAACCCTTTTTTTGGATCAAGCAAGATTGATTAAATCGATCAGTGAGAGGTATTCAGGTATTACCAGGGGCGGCTCTTCCCCAAGATATATGTGGGAGAGCCACGCTTAGGCATGAATGGGCCGGCTTGACCGGAGTGATACCACTGCCTCACAGGAGACCGGCGTGAAGCAGCGTCTGCGCTGTGTTTCGCCGTGTGAGGGAGGTTACCGGAGGCCCAATGGGGGGAATGGGAAAATGGTTGGCAGCGCACTTGTGACTCCACTGATGTTGCGGGTGTCCATAGGCGGCGGAATTGCTTACCATCAGGTGATCCGTCTGCTCGTCTCATAAAAAAAAATACAAAATAATAATACTATTGGACGACCCAATTGGAACAGTGGTAGTGAACGCTGCCTCTGATACAAGGGTTGCGGGTTCGATGCCCGCACAGTACAAACATTTGTGTGCATGAACATGTTTGTTTGTATTGGTCTGGGTGTTTGCTATGCTATATTAACATGTAAATTATACTTATGTACTTATAAATAGTTTTAAGTCATTCAAATGTATGACGATTTGTAAGTGCTGTGTACAAGCCTATGCAAATAAAGAATTATTTGAATTTGAATTTGAATTTGAATTTGAATTTGAATTTGAATTATGTATTTTAAGTATGTATTTACAAAAGAAAAGTATTAAATGTATATGTATATTTGTAATCCCACTATTGATTCTGATATCCGTAACACAGGTGCTTGAGCTACCTATCTCGGAGTCAGATCAAGTATGTGATGTTGTGAAATATATATTTATTATTATTATTATTATTTATTTCCTACCACTCTTTAGAATGGATTTTTATTTGTCAGTCCGTCTAACTTTGGATGATAGATCGTACAGAAAGGTATACTAAATATTTTTCGATCTAAACTATTATTTTCAATCTAAACTATATCATTTCTGATACGACTGTATCTATGCTCGGACTCCGAGCATAGATACAGTCGTACCCTCTCTATTGCTCTCTGGGTGACTTTGAGCCGCCTTAATAGGCACATTGTAAGCGGTCACGTTTCGGATATAATTCTAACTTCCAGAAAGAGGTCGCTCGACGAATCCAACTCGGCTCCGCAGCGTTCCGGAAGCTGCGCAGGATATTTTCAGTCCATCTACCGCAGTGCACCAAGACGAAACGCGTGTGTGTTGCCTTGTCAGTGATGACATACGGAACCTAAACGTCGCCGCTTACAATGTGCAGATTAAGGAGGCTCAAAGCCAATGGGGAGGGCTGAAATTATGAGAACTAAGGTTACACAGACATAGCCCAAAGGATTTCATGCCTCAAGTGGCAATAGGCAGGGCACATAGCGAGGAGAACGAACGACCGTTGGAAATGTCCTCGAGTGGAGGCCACGTACAGCCGTGGCAGGCCCCCCTATAAGGTGGACCGACAACCTGGTGAAGGTCGCGGGAATCCCTTGGATGCGGGCGGCATAGGACCGATCTGTGTGGAGAACATTGGGGGAGGCCTATACCCAGCAGTAAGTGTCTATTGGCTGAAATGATGATGATGATGAATCTCTTTAAATTATGAGATTATCAAATAATATTAGGATCAAGTCTCTCCAATTACATGAAGTTTAGGTACTATTTGCTATAATATTATTACCGAGTAGACTATGAACCAATTCACTGATACAAATCTACTCCATTGCACGTGACTTGTGATCAGGTACAGACATCCACAATGGCTAATGCAATCTGTCTATTTCGTCACCCGATTATCTTCTTAATGTCAGACACATTTAGTTCATTTTATGAGCGAAGGTAACTCAGTGGATAAAAACGTGCTTTCCACGCGGGGGTCATGGTTCCAATCCGAGAATGCACTTCTGGAATTTTCAAATCTATGTGCAAATTTCTACCATTAGCTCAGCAGTGGGGGAGGAAACCTGCACGTTTTGGATAGTTTCTGGTACGTGTAACCATGATTCAGTAGGTCTGGTTCTCCTGTAAAAGGGTTGCAAAGGCAAGGCGGCGTGAAGCAGCGCCTGCGCTGTGTTTAGCCGTGTGAGTGTGGTTACCGGAGGCCCAATGGGGGGAAAGGGAAAAGGTTGGCAACGCACTTGTGACTCCAGTGGTGTTGCGGGTGTCCATGGGCGGCGGAATTGCTCACCATCAGGTGATCCGTCTGCTCGTCTGCCACCTCTCATATACATATAAAAAAAATCCTGAATAATGGTCGAAGCGTACCTCAGTCTTATGAGGAGGACATTTAGTTTTTTTTTATATTTTTTTTTATGTGATAGGTGGCAGACGAGCAGACGGATCAGCTGATGGTAAGCAATTGCCGTCGCCCATGGTCACCCGCGATACCAGTGGAGTCACAAGTGCGCTGCTGAACCTTCAAACCCCCCCTTCCCGCGGATTGGGCCTCCGGTACCCTCACTCACGCAGCGAAACACAGCACAGTGTTGCTTCACGCCGGTTTTCTGTGATTCCTCTGCCGGCCCTTTCATGCCGAAGCGGGCTCTCCCACGGTAAATATAGTGACGCAGTATATTGGCTCGCCAACCCGTCTGCCAAGCGTGGTGAGTATGGCAATTACCCCCTCATGTGATTGAGGGAGGCCCGTGCCCCAGCAGTGGGGACTTAAATGGGCTGACGATGAAGATGAGTATATTGGCTCTCCTCAGCCTGATCATAAGCAATAGAATATAAGTTAATTTTATCAATTGAATATATTTAGTATATTGTAGAAACCTAGTGTGTGCTTATTTGTACATACTTTATCTTGGCTTAAAGGTCAGACAGTAAAATATGAGGATCGGCCGGCGTGGGGGTCTCAGTACGAATCAAGGATTCGTTGTCCTAATGACAATTATGTGAGTACAACTGTACCACGTTTATAAGGGAAAATTCGTCTACGCATAAGAGCAAGTTAAATCCGATTGAAAACGATTGCAAAAGCAGTTCAAATACAGACTTTATTGCATTATATTAAGATTAAACACAATAAATCCATAGAGGAATGCTATCTCTGTCTTAAGGCGACGGGTACCCCGTACCCCTATCTAGCGACACCGATCGATTTAAATTGTTACGCTACTAAACCGAATCTATTTTAAACAATTTCAGAGCGGGAGTCTCTATGCAAACATTTATCATCATCATCAGCCCATTTAAGTCCCCACTGCTGGGGCACGGGCCTCCCTCAATCACATGAGGGGTAATTGCCATACTCACCACGCTTGGGCAGACGAGTTGGCGAGGGTTTTGATATAAATGCAGAGTTTTCCTTCTCTGGGTGCTGATGATCATGCCAGCAGCTTTACCTTAGTCGCCTTTTACGACACCCACAGTCTTGGGTCTGGGTGCTTGTGGTATCTTTATTGTGAGAAAATATCAATCAATTAAAAAATATGCCTCATATACTATGGAAGATATTTTCTGTAACGAAACTTATAAGGAATGTTACACAAATACTAGAGGCCGAAGTATCCTCGGCCTCACAGGACCTTTAATATATTTATTTTATGTGTTTTATGTGTTTTTTTCTCTTAAGTAATAAATAAGCAAACTATACTTTTATACTCATGTTGTGTACACTACCTGTAGGTTATTTTCTGGTCTTTTTATAATTATATGCAAAACGTCTCGAAATGTCAACGATTGTAACCTGTAAGTGTACCTTAAATAAATAAATAAATACCAAATAATAAATAAATATAAATTACTATTTTACACCATCACATAATCGCACCCTCACCCTCAGTAAAATACTGACCTAACTCAAAATTTTGAGATAGAAGCTAAGTCAAAATAGTATCGGCTATAATCAGGGATGAAAGGTCATCTAAAAACAATTTTGAGTAAAATAAATATGTACACTCACATATGAACACGAGATGAAATTTGAAGTGCGTTATTTACTCAAGAATAAATTGCAAAACATTGCTATAAAAATATCAACAATTTTGAGTTAGGTCAGTATTTTACTAAGAGTGTATTTGATATAACTCTGAAATAGGTAGCTCAAGCACCCGTGCTACGGATATCAGAAACAACAGCGATATTATTTGTGTTTCGCAAATATAAAACATCTAATACTTTTCTTTCGTAAAAATGCATATTTATAGTCATCATCATCATCAGCCCATTTAAGTCCCCACTGCTGGGGCACGGGCCTCCCTCAATCACATGAGGGGTAATTGCCATACTCACCACGCTTGGCAGACGGGTTGGCGAGGGTTTTGATATAAATGCAGAGTTTTCCTTCTCTGGGTGCTGTTGATCATGCCAGCAGCTTTACCTTAGCCGCCTTTTACGACACCTCGGTAAGAGTGAGGGTGGCTTATTCTACTCTGCCAGGGACCACACGGCGTATTTATAGTACTACATAGAAAACACCCAGACCAATACAAAAGTATTCATGCACAAAATGTTTGTACTGTGCGGGGATCGAACCGCAACCATTGCACCAAAGCAGCGTTCCCTACCACTGATCCAAACTTGTTCTTTTCTTGTTTATATTGGTGTATTATTCTTTTTGCCTTGATAAAATACACTAGTCAACAACCAAAATTTTTAACTTTTTTTCGTACCAAATACAGAGGTCCCATAATTTTACTAATTGCACTCTCGATAAGAATCTGTTTTCAAAATTTTGATACCTCGTCTGGGTATTTGATTTATAGAGAGTCAAATATCTTCAAAATTTGGTTTAGGTTCTTTTCAATTGGCAATTTCACAAAACAAGTACAAGCACTTTAAAAAAATGTTTTCGGCTATTAGTAAAGCTCATTTTCTCACATTAATATATCAAATAGATTATTTTGTAGTCTTTTTCTGCTTCCCACCCATTTTTTCATAGGTTTTAAATCTATATGAGTAATATTCATATCAACATCAGTGTACTTTGTACTTATAGTGCATACAAATCATCACTTAATTCTTGTAAGGAAAAAACATAAGATAGCTTAAATTGGCCGTGTAGCGATGTAGCGTTGCAGGGCACATCAGTAAAATTATAAATTAAAAAGCATTTCATAATTTGGGGTTTTGGTGTTTTATTTTCAAAATATCTATTGAAATTTGCTACATGCCAATTGATAGGTATTTAAATAAATCCCAAAAAAAAACACTAATGCCATTTTTAGATTTTCAACCCTTCTGTAACTGAATAACTTGACGTGATTGAAAAGTCTGTAAACAGGTCTAGATTCAGCACATTAAGCTCTTCATTATTATCATATTTTTATTCAGGCTTGCGTCTATTGGTTTCTTGTGGACTTGTGCTATTTATTATTCAGTGATAAAAGTTTGTTTTTTTTCTTCTTCTTCTGAAAGCAGCAGGCAAGCCGGTGCTGAAGGAAACTTCGGGGTATTAGTAAACGCAGTTCTTTTCTCCGGAAGAACTCCTAGGGCGTGCCACGGAGCTTGGTCGTATTGTTCTTCAAGAAAGGCGACAAAAAACATTACTGAAAGAACTACGACCATTTCTCTCCTGAGTCACGTCATAAGCTTGAAGAGTCATTTCGAATTGCCTTACACGAAGACTTGACCCCCCCCCCCCCCCCCTGAACGCCTCAACTGCAGAGCAGGCCGGGCTTCCGACGGAGGATAGACCATAGACCATATCACACAGTGAGGCAGGGGTTATACAGAAGACCAAAGACGTATAACCAGCCCTTTTGGGGTGCATGGCGTTTGTGGACATGAAAAAAGCTTTTGACTTCCGTCGAGGACCGGGCTGTTCTAATGCTGCAAAGTGCAAGTCGATTGGCGAGATATCGAGGTGTTGATGGGTGTCTGCTATGGACGTGTAATATGTCCGTAGTAATCCAAAATGGCCAAAACTGAGCCTGTCTGCTGCGACGTGTGTCGTGAGACAAAGGAGAATGTTATATCTCCGAAACTTTTCTCCGCTGCGCTGCAAGGACATGTTTCGGAACAACTAAACTGGAAGGAGCGCGGAATCAATATCAATGGCGAGTACATGTCACACCTACCGATTCGCCGACGAACATCGATCATCTTGCGGAAACCCTACAAGACCTAGGAGATGGTGAGCAGCCTGCTGAATCTTCAAAAACACATCGCTCTTAGGATGAACTGGGTAAAACCAAGTTCCATGTTCAACGAGCTCGTTGATCCGGGACGGTCGACTGTTAATGGAAGTACATCTCGATGTTGTTCAGGAATATGTTATCTAGGACAAGCGCTCCAATTAGGCAGAAACACTTCGAGAGAGAAGCCAATAGAAGAATTCAGCTAGGTGGGCAGCATTTGGTTAACTTCGTCAAGTCTTCTCGTCACCCATCCCTCAAAGTCTTAAGTCGAAATCTTCGGACCAGTGCGTCCTTCCCGGTAATGCACTTACGTGCGAGACGTGGGGGACACTCACGGCTGGACTAGTCCACAGGTTCAAAGAGTCGCTCAAAGAGCTAATGGAAAGGGCCCTATCGCCGGAGTAACTCGAAGGACCGCTCAGAAATGATGTATCCGACAGAGAACCAGAGAGTCACCGACATAGCCCAACGAATTAGCAAACTGAAGTGGCAGTGGGCTGGTCATATTAGCCGCGCAGAAACTGACAGCCGTTGGAGCCGTAAAGTCCTTGAGTGGAGACCACCCGCCCCGAACTCGGTAAGCGTAGTTAGGGACGCCCTGCCGACAAGATGGATGATGACATTCGAAGGCTGGCTGTGTGGGGGATGAGAGTGGCCGAAAATCGGAGAAGTGGTCGTGCATTAGGGGAGGACCTATCGCAGAGTGGACGAGATGTAAAGTGTCGGGTGCTGATGATAAATTTTTCTTAATGATAGGTGGCATGACGAAGCAGACGGATCGCCTGATGTAAGTGATTGCGCCGCCTATAGACGCCTTGACACAGTGAAGTCACAAGAGCGCTTGTAAACCGTTATAAACCCACCTTTCCCCCGGATTGGGCCTCACGGTACCGCGGCCGCCTATAGCACCCGCGACAACAGTGGATCACAACTAGCTGCCAACCATAAACCCCCCTTTCCACGAAACACAGCACAGTGCTGCTTCACGCCGGTTTTCTGTAAGGCCGTGGTATAATCACTCCGAGTCCAGCGGCCCAGTCATGCCAAACGTTGGCTCGCCAAGGTCAATTACTGGTTATCCCTAAAATAAAACCAGAAGTGGGGACATCTAAAATTTTTAATATGTAAACATTTTGTAAAATAGACTTAAACATTATTTCATATTCTACACAGGTGGACAACAAGACTTTACACGATTATTATCATTAGGTGACGGGTAGGGCATTCTATGCGACGCCAATCGATTTTAATTTTAGATATCAAACTCGATCTATTTTAACAATTTCTTGGTAAACAACTCTCGGCAAAAACTTATACGATTTATTAAATAACAGGCACAAATGTTGAGTTAAAAGAGTACGCGAGAAATTGATCAATTTTCGTGAAAAAACGGACCATAAACGGACCGAAAAAAGAAAAAAATTAAAAAAAATTATATATATATATATATATATTATAATATAATATATATATATATTATTAATATATATATTTCACTTTGTTCTCCACAAGAAAAATTAATCGTTTAATTCGTGGTTTTCGTGGTGTTAAGTACGGCCGTGCTGATCTCAGGGTCCTGGGTTCGGATTGGTCGCTCCCGTGAACCAGTATGTTCGATTTTTTCGGGACATAGCTAGGGTTTTGTGATGACCAATCCGCATTGGCCAAGCGTCGGTGATTATGCCTAATCCCATCATGTAGCGCTAACTTGATTTCTATGATGGAGGCCTTTGCCCTGCAGTGGACAGTTATAGGCTGATTAAAAAATATTAGATCAACAATCAGATAGCGAAAAAAACTAGGGTCACACTTTAAAAGCGGACGGCTGTGCAGAGGCCGGGTTTGTATCCTCGAGTCAGGCCAAAAAATTGTACAAAGTTTTCGCTAGGAAATTCCAGTGGCATCCCGGGGTCTGGAAGTTTGCGGTGCTTGTCCCCTCGTGCCTCGGAAAGTTGGTCCTGCGCCCGATTCCCTTCCGTAACATACAGTGAGTCCCCATCGGAATATGAGGTTAAGGGAGTAAAGAGCGGACTTGCGTGTGCGCACAACTTTAGCACAATAATATATCCTGCGTACGTTGGCTGACGTGAGATTGGCCGCCGTAGCCGTAAGCGGTTGGAGGATATTTAAGCGAAAATAAATCAGCTATTCCATACCATTTATTACATGGAGGATATTTTGTTGGAACAGCTGATTTTTTAGGGTCGTAGCAAATGGCAAAAACGGAAACTCTTATAGATCCGTCATGTCTGTCATCTGTCCGGCTTCCGTCTGTCCGCTGTCCGTCTGTCCGTCTGTCGTCTGTCCGTCGTCCGTCCGTCCGTCTTCGTCCGTATATGTCACAGGCCACTTTTCTCACGAAACTATAAAAAATATACTAGGTATTGAAACTGATCAATAGATGTGTGTTATAACCGCATTACGAATTTACACAAAAATTCCGAAAATAGAAAAAAATGGGGGAGTAGGTTAGTGAGAGGTTAGGTTCATACTTAAAATGAAGTTCAAAATTTTTTTTCATCTAAACCTTACGTGTGGGGTACTATGGATAGGTCTTAAAATGATGTGACGTTTTAACACAACTTTTTTTTTTTAAAAAACACAATACTTTGCGCAAGAGACGCTTCAAAGTGGTAAAGTCCCCCACCACTCTAACTTCTTAAAATAAATGAATAATAAACACTTAAAAAATATAGACATAATTATAAAAACTAACAACGGAAAATTGGTTTTTTGAAATCAGATATAGTGAGTAGTTATCTTTTAATAAATTATAAACCGTTAAACCGCAATTTAACCTTCCATATATCTTACTTGCTGCTACGAACCTTCATATTTTTTTTATGATATAGGTGGCCTAGTTTATACCTTCCTAAACAAGGCGCAACTCTCTCCACTCCTTTGGCGTTATGACGTCCAATGGCGGCGGTGATCCCTTACCACGGGTGACTCGCTTCCATTTGCCTCCTTTTTATTTTTTTATGCTAGAGCGACCAAACGAGCAAGCGAGTCAAACTGATGGAAAGCAATCATCGCCGCCATTAACATCCGCGAACTCAGA